>JBBPKN010000005.1:0-148702 GCA_038089275.1 Pulveroboletus cf. rosaemariae
GACTGTTAAAAACCTATACCAGTATGGGTATACTTTTAACCAGTTCCTTTCTGAATGAAACCCTTGATGCTGAAAGAAGGTCATAACTCCAGAGGGCTCTGGAGGGCTCTGGGGAAATCTAGAAAGGGTTTCAATGATCAAACAGGACTTGGCTTCATCTTATGTGGTGCACCCTTGCACTTTCTGGTGTCCTGATTTACATAGATATCAGAGGTGGGTAAGAAGGCTGTCTCTATGCTCAACAGAAGAGATAGTCAGGACAAGGAGAGTCAAGTCTAGTCATGGGGGTGAGACCTTGCAACTCCTTCAAGGATATCACTTAGCCTCAGAGGTACTCCAGAGTAACCCAGAGGGTCAGAGTGAGCCCAAGGGCTCAAGCAGAGTGAGAATGAAGACAAGGGGGTGTTTTTGTCTTTTTTGTTGATATTTGTACTGAGATACAAGATACAAAACTACAGTACTTATATTTCAGAGAGGCAAAACTATCTAGGAGTGTAACAAGGTGAGACAGGTGCAAACTCAGAAGCAAAGCAGATGTCTAAATATCTAAGAAATGAATGGAGATGTTAGGGAAGACAATGTCCAATCATGTCAGACTAAAACTAAAGGGTGACAGGATGCAACAGGGGAAAGCAAGGAACAGGAATGGAACAGAAATAGTAACAATGATAGTAATGGTAACTGAGACCAGGAACAGTAACAGAGTTATATCAGGATGTTCTGGAGATGATGAAGGGGAACTAGGGTAGTACTTAACTGGAGCAGAGATAGACTAGAAATGAAATGGGGCAGAGTAGGAGCAGAAGCCTGGGGAAGTGTATAATGCTGAGGAGTGGAAAGCATACATGCATAGCTAGGGAAGACTGGAATGGTAATGGAGGGCCAGAGTTGCCTGGAGGGGAGTTAAAGGGCTAGAGTGGCTTACTAGATATGAAGACCAATTGTAAGCTGAGTTGGGATGGGGTTGGAGTTGGGTCAGAGATCCAGGATATAACAACCACCCCTACCACCAGTTAAGATCAATAGTGAATCAGAGTTTGAGATCTCTGAAATCTGTCATATCCCAGACCTCTGACCCAAATTCTGACACCATTCCAACCCAGCTTACAATTGGTCTTTGCACCTAGTAAGCTACTCCAGCCCTCTGACTCCCCTTCAGGCAACTCTGGTCCTTTGTCACCATTCCAGTCTTTCCTAGCTATGCATGTGTTACGGTGTCGATTTCAAATGATAGATGAATAGACAGAACAAACCCAATCAAGGGTAAGGCAAGAATGATATAGAAAAGGAGCCACTAGTGAGGCCACCTGCAGTAAAGATACAAGTGCTCAAGACTGGGGCTTGAGACATGCTAAGGCTACAGTATTTATATGGTACAGAACGGCACATGGACCAAGACCCTGATGGGAGAATTCCCACAGACCCTGAGGCACCATCAAATGGAAGAGAAGCAACCATGAGAATAGCCAATTGGCTGAAAGAAAATGGAGCTTCTGAAATGGAAGAAGACAGAAATGAAAAGTGGTCGGAAGACATGAGGCTAACCCTATGCCCTGGGTCTAGACCTGTCATGTGACCCGTCACATGACCTGATAAGATAAAAGATTAGATAACCACGTGGAAAGATAAGATAAGATCATGTGATCAAAAATTGAAAAAGCAAACTATAACAGCATGTATGCTTCCCGCCCCTTAGCATTATATGCTCCCCCAGGCTTCCACTTCCACTCCACCCCATTCTGCTTCCAGTCTAGCTCTGCTCCAGTTAAGTACTATCCTAGTTCCCCCTTCATTATCTCTGAACCATCCTGATATAACTCCATTACCATTCCTAGTCAGTTACCATTACCATCATTGTTACTATTCCTGTTCTGTTCCTGTCCCTTGCTTTTCCCTGTTTCATCCTGTCACCCTTCAGTTTCAGTCTGACATGATTGGACATTGTCTTCTCTAACATCTCCATTCATTTCCTAGATATCTAGATATCTGCTTTGCTTCTGAGTTTGCACCTGTCTCATTTCATTACACTTCTAGATAGCTCTGCCTCACTGAGGTATAAGTACTGTAGTTTTGTATCTTGTACCTTAGTACAAATATAGACAAAAACAACAGAAACACCCTCTTGTTGTTGTCCTCACTCTGCTTGAGCCCTTGGGCTCACTCTGACCCTCCAGGTTACTCCAGAGTATCTCTAAGGCCAAGTGATATCCTCAAAGGAGTTGCAAGGTCTCACCCCCATGACTAGGCTTGACTCTCCTTGTCCTGCCTGTCCCTCCTGTTGAGCATAGAGACAGTCTTTACCTATCCCTGACATCTATGTAAATTGGGACAATGGAGAAGTGCAAGGGTACACCACATAAGGTGAAGCTAAGTTCCATCCAACCATTGAAACCCTTTCTAGATTTTCCTGGAGCTCTCCAGAGTCCCCCAGAGTTCTGACCTTCCTTCAGCATCAAGGGTTTCATTTAAAAAAAAGGAACTGATTAAAAGTATACTTATCTTGGTATAGGTTTTAAAAGTCTTCTTTTTAGTGGGATGAAAGTTTTAACAAAATCCTAGATTCAAAGATAGATTATAGGCAAAGGAACTGCAAATTGCTATATTTGATTAAGTGGTTAGGTTATAAGAGTACTGATGAGGAGACCTTATGGCTTCTTGCCACTGAATTAGGTCACACTTTAGAGATTGTTGAGGAGTTTTATCTCTGTTATCCAGACAAACCTAGGCCATCTTATGATTAACCAACTGAGTAGTGAATCTAGTGATCTAGTTACAAGATCCTCTATTTACTCAAAGATTACATTTTCAATCTCCTTGTCTACCATGGAAATTCTGCCAACTTCCATGCAAAGTTCTGACAGCTCTGCTGCCACCTCATTAACCTTCCTGTCCTCACTCCCCAAACTTCTGGCTTCTCCAGTTTTCTCCACCCATGCCTTTCCCAACATATCAACCAGCTGCCCAAGCAGCCAGTTCTTGCACTTTGCCTCCTGCCATATCTTCCCACCCACCTTTCTTATTGATGCCTCCACCAGGCAACAGCCCTTGGCCATTTGCCAAAGATCCTCCTCTGTCTCCTCTAAATCTGCCCTACTACTGGACACCCCCTTCTCTCCTGCCTTTCATCTCCACTTCCTTTCTGGCTTCTTCTGGCCAGGGCAGTCATACCTTACCTTTGCCTCTATACAGGCAAGGCATGACATTGACTTGCCCAGGCCCACCTTGCACTCCAGCCCCTGGTTGTTGCACCTCTGGTATCCTGGTCCCTCTTCTGCTCTTTTCTTGCCATTGCTGCTACTCAACCCCACCTGGGCTTGGTGAAGCTCCTCCACCTAAGCCAGGTTTGAGTGCTAGGCCCTGACTGCATTTCCAGTACTTACCTGTTTCCAAACCTTCTCCACTTTCTTCTGAGCCTTCTCCTCTCTCTTCACTTTCCCCTGCCACTTCCACTCAGCATACTTCACATCACCAAGCTCTTCTTCATCTTCAACACACTCCTCAAGGTGCTCATCAGACCAGGTGTGAATGTTGATGAATGAAGCCATGATAAGAGGAACTTGTGTGAAAGTCTCTGTGTGGTATTCACTTTTATGGGTTTCTGGCCAGCTAAACCCTGATGCCTGCTCCACTCACTTATTAATTGAGAGCATGTGCTTAACAGCCTTCAGGGATTCAGGCCTTAAGAGGGGAATACTGTCATATTCCATGCCAATGGGTTAACTCTGCTATGTCTCCAGTGTAACTCCAGTTGCTTTCATGCTTTAAGCTGTGTATTTCCTAGTTCCCTTTATCTCCATCTTTTCCTATCTAATGATTGGTTACAACTTTACCTACACTAACTCCATACCATTCCAATACAACTCCATAGTTCCTCCAATCTCACTTTCTATTCCTGTTTCTTTCTGCCTTACTTCTTCTTGTTATCATTTAATTTTCAGTTTGACATTATTTGATATTGTCTCCTCTGACATCTCCATTTATATCCAGAATGCATTGGCACCTGCTTCACTTATGAGACAACTCCTTTCATATCTCCATTTCCTCCTTAGATAATCTGCCTCTCTAAGGTATAAGTACTGTAGTTCTGTATCTTGTACTTCAGTTTGAATATTGACCATAACATGATGTTATAATCCTCTTAGACCCCCTCCTGCTTCATGACTTGACATCATATCCTACACTAAGTCTCATGACTTACTCCATGACTTGATATCATACCTCTCATTGGGAAAAGCCCCATAGCCTATCCTGGACCTCCAATAGTTTCTGACCCCTCTGTAAATCAGAGCACCCAGTACTAGCATAAGGATGCACCACATAAGGTAAAGCCAAGCCCTGTCCACTCTGGAGTTATCTGGAGTACCCCTGGAGTACATTACAATTTTATAACAAGGACAGGAATAGAGGACCAGAGAAGCTTATATTGATGACAAGGTAGAAAGTATACAAATGTAGCTAGAGTGGGATGGAGTGATGACAAAGGGTCAGAGTTACATGGAGGGAAGTCAGAGGGCTAGAGTGGCTTACTGAATATGAGGACCAAATGTAAGCTGAATCAGAATTGAATTGGAATTATGGGATATAACAGTAACCCTGAACTTGGAAAGTAATTCTGTTAAACTCTATGACATATTTATTGATTTATTGACCATTCTTTATAGCCAATTGGTCTAACTAGTGCTCTGCATCTTTAACTGGGTCATGGAGTTTAAAATTAGTCCAGAGCTCCTGAACAAACTCCTTATAATTGTTCATTCAAAAATAATAAAGGTCAGACTCCTTTATAAGTAGAAGGTCAGATTCAAATCACTCTAATGCCATGCCCTTAAGATAAGACTGGGCATAGGTGACTTTAGCATAGTTAGTAATGAAAGCTTTGGAATGGTCTTGAAAATTTAACTTGCATTGAATAAGGAAAACCTGGAGTTTCTAAAGATCTGTTTCATCAAACTAGGGGTCTAATTTATGAACCTTGGTGTGCTGCAAGATCTCAGAAGTTTTGCAAGATAAGTAAGCAAGGTCTCAAATAGTGCTAGCCAGATTAGTGAGAGTATTACAAGATATGGACTCATTATTTGAGAATGGATTGAAAACCTCTTTTAGAATATTGGAGTCACTGTTAAAAGGATTATCTTCAAAGTTATCTTGTGATTCCAGGAAAATACCATGATTCAGAGGAGTGTATAAAGGTAGGGAGACCTCTGAGCCATTCTGAACTTTTTTAAAGTAAGCAATAGGGGTAGAGGAAGGTGGTGAAACAGAAGCCTGCAATGCAAAGCTTGATATATGTCAGACTGAAAAGCTCCTGAACTGATTAATGATTACATGAGAGCAAGCTCTAGTGATATGAATAGATATGATAGCAGTACCAGTGCAAGTAGAAGTTTAAATATACTATTATAAACTGCAATGTACTCTGAGAGTACTCCAGATAACTCTAGAAAGGACAGAGCTTGGCTTTATCTTATGTAATGTGCCCTTACACTAGTACCAGATGCCCTGATTTGTGAAGGGGTCAGAAAAGAGTTAGAGAGTCAGAGTAAGTTGTAAAACTTAAAAAGAAGTATAACATTAAGTTATAATGCAAGTTATAAGACTTAAAGAGAGATATCACATCAAGTTATGAGGCAGAGAAAGGGTCAAGTATGGTCATTAACATTATGTTATGGTTGATATTCAAATTAAGGTACAGAATATAGAACTACTATACTTATACCTTAGAGAAGCAGAGTATCTAAAGAAAAAAAGGAGATACAAAAGGAGTTGTCTCAGAAGCAAGAATAGGTGCCAATGCAACCTGAATACAAATGGAGATATCAGAGAAGACAACATCAAATCATGTCAAACTAAAACTAAGTAATGGCAGAAAGAGATAAGAAGGAAAAGGAACAGGAACAGGAAATAAGATCAGAGAAACTACAGAGTTATATTGAAATGGTATGGAGTTAATGTATGTGAAGTTGTAACTAGCATTAGATAGAAAGGAATGGAGGTAAGAGAAATCAGGCAATATGTGAAATGCAACTTCTTGATGTGTTGACCTAAAACCTAAACACCTTGCCTTGGTGTGTGCTGACTGATTCTAAATAGTACCTTTGAACATAGAGGTACAAGAACTAGGCAAAAAGAGTAGAGAAGTGTAAGAGCCAAGGAACTTGTAGAACTGAAAGGTTCAAGTATGCAAGACT
The DNA here is from genome assembly GCA_038089275.1 of Pulveroboletus cf. rosaemariae. NCBI lineage: Eukaryota > Fungi > Basidiomycota > Agaricomycetes > Boletales > Boletaceae > Pulveroboletus > Pulveroboletus cf. rosaemariae. Next base: position 6,189 of record JBBPKN010000005.1, read on the forward strand.
GGGAAAACCCAGTCTTGAGCAGACCTCCTTTTATATTGCTATAGTATGCACACAGACCATGTAAATGGTGCTGGCCCTAAAGTATTGTACAGTAAGCCAACCAATAGCATAATAGGAGCAGTGACCTAGAAATACAGCAGAAAACAATAAGGTATGATATTAGAGTCTAGATTGCTCTAGACTTGTGCCATGTAAAGAAGTGAAATGGTGAAAGTGTGAAAATGTGAAGAGGTGAAAAATGTGAAAGGTAAAAATGTGAAATGGTCATGTGATGTGACAATGTGAAGAGCTACAGTTGTGAGAAGAAAGTACCAAAAAAGTAAAAATGAAAAAGTACATTATAACACTATTCTGTCTTTAGATCTTGAATTCCAGATGAGATAGGGCTAGTGAAACAGAAGTGGTCATATTTTCATAAGCAAAGAAACTTGAATGGAAATCCTTGAGCAAAAGACCATGAAGTTTTTGAGAAGTGGAGGGATTGTAAAGGTAAAAAAATGAAATAGCCTGAGGTAAGTTCTTTAAGTGTTCCTTAGACTCCCAAGTATGATCAGAAGCATCATAGCCCTTTCAATAAACCAAGTATTCCAATTTCCCTTTCTTTAGTCATGAATCTATTACATATTCCACTTTCTATTTTTCATGTCCTTTCTCTGTTATTTCAATAGGATTGGAATGAATAAGGGGTTGTTGGGGAAGAGGATTGTGATAAGGTTTTACTCAGGAAATATTAACCACCAGATGAATACAGATATTGACCAGCAGCTGGAGTTTCACAGCATTTGGTAAAATATCCAGAATGGTGTAAAAACCTATTCATTTCTGGGAGTGTTTTTAAGAAGGATAAGGAAGGGAGAGATGTTCTGTGGATAACCAGACTTTTTGACCAATCTGGTATAAAGGTACTTTTGATCATTTCATATTAGTGATCTGAATCATTTTTTCTTTTGCTTTTTCTAAAGACTCCTGAATCTGTCCATAAGTCTTTTGAAGTTCCTTCACAAAGCCATGAGATATCTTGTCTGTTTCAAATCCCAATCATGGAGTAAACTTCTTGGTGATGGCAAAAGGAGTAGATTGTATTGCAGTGAAAAGGGAATTATTATGAGAAAATTCCACAATCTTAATCCAATTCACTCATGATTCCTGCTTCTTTGCTATGAAGGTATGCAAGTATTGCTCTAACTCACAATTTATCCTTTCTGTTTGACCATCTGTCTATGAATGAAAAGAAGTAGAAAGCTTCTGATGAATACCAAGGAAGTGGCATAACTCTTGTGTAAAAGCAGAAGAAAATTGTGGTCCCCTGTCCAATACAATGGAGGATGGAAGTTCATGACAACACCAAATGTGATCTTTAAATAATGAAGCTAAATCTGAAGAGGAAGTAGTTGTGAAACATGGAATAAAAACTACTTCCTTTGAAAACCTATCAACTACCACTAGGATAGTATCAAAGCCATTGGACTTTGGTAATTCAGTTATGAAATCAGTAGAAATGTCTGTCCATGGTTTAGATGGAATAGATAAAGGTAAAAGTTTGCCTACTGGTGCTTTTTGCAAATCCTTCATGAAAGCACACACTTAACAGGTCTTGATATAATTAATGGTATCTTATGCCTGGTTAGGCCAATAAAAGAATCACTTTAATAAATGTAAAGTTCTTCTTTGACCTCCATGTCCTGCAATGGGAGAATCATAACATAACTTTAAAGCCTCCATATGTAACTCTTTTGGAATAAATATAGTGTTTGTTTCTTGATGTATTAAATAGCCTTCATCTGCATTATAACACAGCCCAGGTAAATTATTATCCAGGATGAATATGGTGGCTGTGATAATGTCCAATAAAAAGGTATTTATAAGAGAAAGTCCACAGGAGGGGAGGGTAGGAGAGAAAGTGGGGGAAAAGATGATGACTTGTTTATTGGACTCCTCAATAACTATTTCATAATCAAAGCATTGTGAAAGAGCATCAGTGTGGCCATTGGAGGTGCCAGATTTATAAACAATAGTGAAATGGTACTTCATAAGAAGTTTCACCCAGTGTGCCTGATGTAATGAAAGATCTTGAGGTCTGTGCCAATGTTCCAATGCTTGATGATCCATCCAGATTTTAAAATCTGAATAATCAATAAAAAGATGTCACTATTCCTTCAATGTGTGAATAACAGCCAATAATTCCTTATCATATATTGGATAATTCATTCTTTTCTGCAGGGGTGAGAGAGTGGGATAAATATGCTGCTGGTTTCCAATAACCTTCAACCAAATAAGACCCTGGTGGCAATGTCAAAAGTGTCCATTTCAATGTAAACTGATTTGGACAAATCTGGATAAATCAAGAAGGGAGCTGTACTTATAATATTTTTTAGTGTTACAAAGGCCTTTTGTTGAGGCCCATTGTTATAAACATTACAATGTACTCTGGGATACTCTGGATAACTCTGGAGTGGACAGGGCTTGGCTTTACCTTATGTGGTGCACCCTTATGCTAGTACTGAGTGCCCTGATTTATGGAGGGGTCAGAAACTATTGGAGATCCAGGATAGGCCATAGGGCTTTTTCCCAACAAAAGGGATAATGTCAAGTCATGGAGTAAGTTGAGGAACTTAGGGTAGTGTAAGATGTCAAGTTGTGAGGCAGGAGGGGTCTGGGGAGATTGTAACATCATGTTATGGTTGATATTCAAACTGAAGTACAAGATACAGAACTACAGTACTTATACCTTAGGAAGGCAGATTATCTAAGGAGGGAATGAAGATATGAAAGGAGTTGTCTCATAAGTGAAGCAGGTGCCAATGCATCCTGGATATGAATGGAGATGTCAAAGGAAACAACATTGAATAATGTCAAACTGAAACTAAGTGATGACAGGGAGAAGTGCAGCACAAAGAAACAGGAACAGAAAGTGAGGTCAGAGGAACAACAGAGTTGTATTGGAATGGTATGGAGTTAGCATAGGTAAAGTTGTAATCAATCATTAGATAGGAAAAGATGGAGGTAAAGGGAACTAGAAAACATGCAGCTTAAAGTGTGAAAGCAACTGGAGTTGCACTGGAGACATAGCAGAGTTAACCCATTGGCATGGGATATGACAGTATTCCCCTCTTAAGGCCTGAACCCCTGAATGCTGTGAAGCATGTGCTCTTGATGAATAAGTGAGTGGAGCAGGCATCAGGGTTTAGCTGGCCAGAAAACCATAAAAGCAAATACCACCCCAGAGACTTTCACACTAGTATCTCTCATCATGTTTTCATTTACCAACATTCACACCTGGTCTGATGAGTGCCTGGAGGAGTGTGTTAAAAACAAAGAGGAGCTTGGTGACATGAAGTACACCAAGCAGAAGTGGTGGGGAAAAGTGAGGAGAGAAAAGGAGGCTCAGAAGGAAGTAGAGAAGGCTCAGAAGGAAGCAGAGGAGGCTTGGAAAGCAATGGTGGTGGTCTGGAAATGGGTGAGTATTGGAAATGGGGTCAGGACCTAGTACTTAAAAACTGGCTTAGGTGGAGGAACTTCACCAAGCCCAGATGGGGTCAAGTAGTGGCAATGGCAAGAGGAGAGCAGAAGAGGGACTGGGGTGCTGGAGATGTGACAACTGGGAACTGGAGTGCCAGGTGGGCCTGGGCAAGTCAATATCATGCCTTGTCTGTATAGAGGCAAAGGTGAGGTATGACCACCCTGGCCAGGAGAAGCCAGAGAGGAAGCAGAGACAGAAGGTGGGAGAGAAAGGGGTGTCCAATAGCAGGGCAGACTCAAAGGAGACAAAGGAGGGTCTTCAGCAGGTGGCTGAGGGCTGTTGCCTAATGGAGGCATCAATAAGGGAGGTGGGCAGGAAGATATAGCAAGAGGCCAAATGCAAGAACCAGCTGCTGGAGCAGTTGGTTGATGTGTTGGGAACAGCATGGGTGGAGGAGATCAGAGAAGCCAGGAGTTTAGGGAGTGAGGACAGGGAGATGAATGAGGTGGCAGCAGAGCTATTGGAACTTTGTGTGGAGGTTGGCAAAATTTCCATGGTAGACAAGAAGATTGAAAAGGCAATCTTAGAATAGGTAGAGGATCTTGTGACTAGATCACTAGATCCACTACACAGTTGGTTAATTATAAGATGGCCCAGGTTTGTCCAGGTAACAGAGATGAAACTCCTCAATGATCTTAGAAACATGCCCTAATTTAGTGGCAAGGAACCATGAGGTCTCCTCATTAGTATCCTCATAACCTAACCACTTAACCAAATATAGTAATTTGCAGTTCCTTTGCCTATGATCTATCTTTGAGTCTAGGATTTCGGAAATCTCAAACTCCAATTCACCATTGATCTTGACTGGTGGTGGGGGTGGTTGCATGCAATCTGGGATCACATTGGAGATAGAGGGTTCAAGTTGAGAAACATAAAAGACTGGATAAATGGACTTCATGTTCTCTGGGAGATGAAGTGTAAAGGACAGTGAGCCTGCCTGAGTGATAATGGAATAAGGACCTAAGTTTTTTTTGGTGAGTTTCTTGGATGGCCATGTAGTTCTGAAGTACTTAGCCTTGACAAATACCTGGTTACCTACTTTAAAGTCTGGTGCTGGAGATCATCAAGCATCTGCAAGTCCTTGATATCTGACTTGGGCAGCAGCTATTTCTTCATGAAGGAAGGCATAGAGAGAGTCAAGATCAATGGCATATTCTCAAGCTTGGATAGAGGTGAGATCATGTTCCAGGTGCACAAAAATGTTCAGATGGTAGCCCTTGTTCACAAAGAAAGGGGAAACACCTGTGGTAGCATTAGGGGCATTGTTATAAGCGAACTCCACAAGGGGCAGGAGTTTGGACCAGTTGTCCTGCTGATAGTTGCAATAAACACATAGATACTGCTCCAGAGTTTGGTTCATTCACTCAGTTTGACCGTTATTCTCTGAATGATACCCAAAGGTAAAGTGGAGATGGATATTGAGGGCTTGACCCAGAGAACAGAAGAAATGGGAAACAAACTCAGAATCTCAATCAGAGGTGATGTGGAAGGGAACTCCATGTTTGGAAAACACATGGAGTAAGAAGAGTTTAGCAAGCTCTGGAAAGGTCACCTTATTGTCTGTAGGGATGAAGATGCACTGCTTCAATAGACAATCTACAACAATGAGGATGGCAGAGTAACTGGAGGAAGCCAGGAGCTATTTGATGAAATCCATAGAGATGAAATTCCATGGCTTTTCTGGAATAGGGAGCTGCTTGAGGAAACTGTAGGGTTTGTGACAGGGTACCTTGGCATGGGCACAAGCTGTACATGAAGAAATGTATTCCTTGATGAATGCTCAAATGCCAGGCCAGGTATACTCTCAGCAAATGAGCTTCAGTGTCTGATTCTGACCAAAGTGTTTAGATAAGGGGTGGTTGTGCTTGTATCGGAGGACCCAGAGGTGGAGGTTGGAAGCATTGGGGACATAGATCCAGTTGTCCAAATGCAAGAAACCTTCTGGATCTCTAGACCAACGAGAGTTGGATGAGAGAGTACTGGAGAAGTGGATAGAGATGATGGAGTCAGAAGGGAGTGCCAAGATAATGTCACAATGGAGGATTTCGATGTCAAAGAGGGATGTGGACCAGAATACCAGAGATGCTAGGGAGGAAGTCCAGAGGAATGCAGCAAGTTGTTCCTGTGTGAACATGGGCCGGAAGTTATGCAGATTGATGAGGGCATAGTTGCTATTCCCCTCTCTGGGATAGATGTCCCATCATCTAGTTAAAGCATCAGGTTTAGCACCTAAACAGCCAGGGCAAAAACAAATGATCAGATTAAACTGAGAGAGAAACTCTGACCACTGGGCTTGCCAGCAGGTCAGAAGTTTAGACATAGCAAAATATTCCAGGTTCTTGTGATCAGTGACAATGTCCACCAGAGAACCAGAATCTTTAAGGTAATAATGCCAGGTCTTGAATGTAGTGAAAATAGCAAGAAGCTCCTTATCATGGGTGATATAGTTGAGTTCTGGTGCAGTGAGCATATGTGAATAGAAAGCAACAGGGTGAATCTCGTCATCCAGGCACCAGAGTAAGAGGATTCTGGCAATTGTGTAGTCAGAGATATCAGTCTCAACAATGAGAGGAGCATTAGGGACCCAATGGGTCAGAATAAAAGCAGAAGTAAAAGCATCCTTGAGGCACTGGAAAGCAGCATGACAAGAAGCATTGAAATCCCAATAAGCAGACTTGCAGATGAGATAAGTTAGGGGAATGATGATGTCAGAGTAGCCCTGGATGAAGCAGTAATAGAAGTTAGCAAAACTGAGGAAGGACTGGATATCCCTAATCTTGTGAGGCTCAGGCCAATCCAGGATGGATTGAACCTTTTCAGGGGACATTGTGAGCCCGGAAGGAGAGAGCAGGTACCCAAGATACTCAGTGGAATCAGTATAGAATTCACATTTCTTGGATTTGGCAAAGAGGCCATGCTTCTGGAGGTGGTGAAGGACTTTGCAGACATGCTCAGTTTGAGATGTCCAGTCAGCAGAGAAAATTAGGATATCATCCAAATAAACAATCACCAAAGCATCAAGAAGATTGGTGAAGATAGAATTGACAAACCACTGGAAAGCTGCAGGGGCATTGGTGAGCCCAAATGGCATGACAAGCCACTCATAGGAGCCATAGCATGTACAAAAGGAGGTCTTTCACTCATCACCCTCAGCAATGTAAACTAAACAGTAAGCATGCCTAAGGTTGAGTTTGGTATAGATGGTTGTGTGGCTTGGAGTGTCAAGGAGATTGGAGATGTGTGGAAGGGGGTAGTGGTCTTTCTTTGTGGTCTTGTTGAGTCCTTGGAAATCTACACACAACTGAAGGGATCCATTTTTCTTCCAGATGAAGAGGACAGGGGCAGCATGAGTGGATGTGGAGAGTCAGACAAAACTGGTAGCAAGATGTTTGTCTAGGAAAGTCCTGAGTGCTTCAAGCTCAGAGGGTGACAGGGAATAGGTGGTGCTGACAGGTGGTGAGGTGCCTTCTTCCAGATTGATCTTCAGGTCAAACTTGTAATGAGGGGCAAGAGTAGATGCCTTGCTTTTGCTAAACACATCACCAAAGTCATGGTATTCCTGAGGAATGCTGGAAAGGTCAGCTGGAGGAGAAGCAATGAAAGCAGAATGGAGATAATTCTCTGGGGATTAGAGCTGCAGATAGAATGGAACTGAGACATCAAGGCTATAGGTATGTGCGAATGCTGATGAGCTGAGTAGCTCAATCAACAGAGGTTTGGAGTCATGGGAACACAGTAAATCAGGTTTGGAGTCAGCTTGGGTTGGAGAAACTGGAGGCTGTGGAGGTAAGCTCAGGGGTGTTGGCATGTTTGGTTTGGATAATTGCAATGAGATATGACTTGATACCCAGTCAATCAACAGATTGTAGCAGGCAAGCCAGTTGTGTCCTAGAACAAGAGAACTAGATCCATCCAATGGAGTGACATAGAACATCATTGAAGTAATATCACTGGTTTCAAAACAAACAGAAAAATCAATGGCATTCATAATCATAGAATTGGAAGAGCCATTAAAAAGTCAGAGCTGCAATGGAGGAACAGAATAAGTTGGAAGATTGTAAGTACTGACTAACTTGGTGTCTACAAAGCAATCTGAAGAACCAGAGTCAATCAGGGCAGAAAATGGAGAAATTTCTTGTGAAACAAGGGTAATGAGAAGCATAAGTGAAGCATTATCTAAAAGAATGAATGTGTTAAGTCTAACCTCCAGTAAAGCATGGGAAGGATCAACACAACCTCCAGCCTGTGTGGAGTCATGGAGGCTGTGAACTATTTTTTCACCTCTGAAACAGAGGCCTCTGGTTTGATTTCTGAAGTGGAGGTTTTGGCAGCATGAGCTTTGGCCACCTTGGAGGAAGACTTGGGGCAGTCCTTTGCTATATGCTCTGCAATACCACAGAACAAACAGAGGTGATTCTCCAGTTGACACTTGTGTTCTTTAGTAGTGAGCTTACCATTCTTACCAAGCTTGGATAATAAGTCCTGTTTCTGGGAAACAGACAACTTGGAGGAGCTGAAGGAAGTAGCTGACTTGTTCCTTGATTTATTAGGGCTGGAGGTCGAAGCAGAGGATACAGTGGGTTTATCAGAGGACTTGGATGGATGAGATGACTTCCCTTGTCAGCTAATTTCAGATTTGTGCTCCCAGTAACAAGCATCAATGGTCTGAGCCAGCTGGCATAGCTCAATGAGTGTCAGTGGCTTGCTGATGTGGGAAAGGTCATTTTTGATATGGTCTGGAAGACCATTATAGAAATAGTGGCAGAGGGCACCTTCTCTGTAACCCCAGACTTGAAATGCAATTCTGTTAAACTCAACTACATATTTGTTGATTTGTTGACCATTTTTTATAGTCAACTGGTCTAGCTGGTGCTCTGCATCTCCAACCAGGTCATGGGATCTGAAGTTGGTCTGGAGTTCCTGAACAAACTCCTTATAATTGTCCATTCACAAGGGGTGGAAGTCAGGGTCTTTAGTAAGAAGGAGATTAGACTCAAACCATTCCAATGCCATGCCCTTAAGGTAGGACTGAGCATAAGTAATCTTGGCTTGGTTATTGGCAAAGGCTTTGGGACAATCCTGGAAATTTAATTCACATTGCACCAGAAAAATGCAGAGCTTTCAGGGATTAGTTCCATCAAACTGGTCTGGTTCCCATACTTTGGTATGCTGTGATGTTTCAGGGGTACAACAGGAAGAGTAAGCTAATCCATGAATGGCACTAGCAAGATCAGTGATAGTGTCATGGTAAATGGGAATAGGTTCCAGATCTGGAAAAAGTTCAGGATCATCCTCTGGAATATCAGAATATCCATTGAAGGGGTCATCTCTAGGTTTATCTGGTACTCCTGGCTGGGCACCACAGTTGTCAGGGGTATGGGGAGGTTAAGGAACATTGGAACCATTAGGGACTTCATCAACTGGAGCACTAGATATGGACAAGTGAGAGGGAGCAGGAGTCTGTGAGGCCAAGCCTGGTGCACAGTGAGCAGAGAAACTCTTGAACTAATCTAGGACAGTGCAAGAATGAGCTCTGATTACATGGATAGACATGATAGCAGTACCAGCACAAGTGGGAGTTTGAATATACTGTTATAAATGTTGTGATGTACTCTGGAGGTACTCCAGATAACTCCAGAGTGGATGGGGCTTGGCTTCACCTTATGTTGTGTGCCCTTATGCTAGTACTGAGTGCCCTGATTTACAGAGGGGTCAGAAACTATTGGAGGTCTGGGATAGGCCATAGGGCTTTTTCCCAACAAGAGGAACAACGTCAAGTTGTGGAGTAAGTTGAGAGACTTAAGGTAGGGTACAACATTAAGTCATGAGGCAGGAGGGGTCTGGGGAGATTGTAACATCATGTTATGGTTGATATTCAAACTGAAGTACAAGATACAGAACTACAGTACTTATACCTCAGGGAGGCAGATTATCTAAGAAGGAAATGGAGATATGAAAGGAGTTGTCTTATAAGCAAAGCAGGTGCCAATGCATCCTGGATATGAATGGAGATGTCAAAGGAGACAATATTGAATAATGTCAAACTGAAACTAAGTGATAACAGGGAGAAGTGCAGCACAAAGGAACAGGAACAGGAAGTGAGGTTGGAGGAACAACAGAATTGTATTGGAATGGTATGGAGTTAGCATAGGTAAAGTTGTAATCAATCATTAGATAGGAAAAGACAGAGATAAAGGGAACTAGGAAACACACAGCTTAAAGCATGAAAGCAATCAGAGTTGTACTGGAGACATAGTGGAGTTGACCCATTGGCATGGGATATGATACCCATCCCAAGAGAAAACCTTATCCTTTCATGTTAAATCATTAAGGGGACAAGCAATATCTGCAAATCCTTGAATAAAGCATCTATAATAATTAGCAAGACCCAGAAAAGCTTGCACATGTTTGAGAGTACAAGGTTGGGGCCAATCTTGAATAGCCTTAACCTTGTTCATCTGCATCTCAACCCTGTCTTTGGACACCACCATTCCAAGATAATCAACCTTTTCTTGCATAAAGTGATATTTGAAAGATTTTAAAAAAAGATCATTGTCTTGAAGACATTGCAAAACTTGAGCCACTAGTTGTGCATGCTCTGCTCAAGTCTTGTTTTTTGTGAAAATAATAATGCTGTCAATATAAACCATTACAAAACCCCAAAAATCATGAAATATATTATTAACTATAGTTTGGAACATGCCAGGACTGTTGCACATTCCAAAATACATTACCAAAGGCTCATAGGCCCCTATAGGTGTGGTAAAGGCACCTTTCCATTCATCACCTTGATAGAGTCATATGTTGTTATAACTCCAGTGAAGATCTAAAGTAGTAAATATATCTGATCCTTTGAGACAGTCAATAAGAGTAGCAATCAGTGGAAGCAGATAAGAATTCTTAATGGTCCACTTATTCAAATACCTATAGTCAATAACCATTCATTTACCACCATCTTTCTTTCCAATAAAGAAAATGGATAATGTTTGAGGTGACTTAAAGGGCCTAATATACCCTTTTTGAGTTTCTTTTTCAATAAACTCCCTAACTTCTGTCATTTCAGTGTCAGATAAGGGAATTACTCATTTTTTTTGGTAGAAATCCTTTTTTTAGATCTACTGCATGGTCCTATGGTTTTCTTGTTGGCATTTACTCTGATTTCTTCTGGAAAAAAGTATTCAGATACTTATAAAATTCTTTTAGAACCTGATCTGTCAAATCTGGTTCCTCCTTTGTGACTTGTCAAAGTGTCAAGGAATCTTGAATTTTAATTGTTTTCTTTTGCCAATCTATAATTGGGTTATTCTTTTTAAACCAGTCATATCCAATGATTAAATCCAATTTTTCTAGAGTAGAAACTAGGGCTGGAATAACTTTCTCTTGTCATTGCCTGTCAGTGTCCACAAAACTAATCTGTAAGAGGACTTTGCTTCAAATCTGTCCTCCTAAACCCTTGATTCCATCTGCATTATACACTTCAACTGTTTCTTGCAAAGATATTTTCATCAACCTATATTTATCAACAAAATTAGTATCCATGAATATTACCACTGCTTCTGAATCTAGAAGTGCATATATGGTTCCACATTTGTTTCATTGTTCATTGCAGATTCCTTTGACCTGTATTTCTAATAAAAATTCATCACAATTTGTTAGTATTTCAAGATTTTTATAAATATCTGTTAATGGTGAGCTTTATATTACAACTGAATTGATACCTTTTTCTTTTATTTTTTCTGAGGAATTAAGCACTGGTTTATAGCCTCCAGCCAAGCTCTTTTGAGACCCCTCATAGGTAGAAAAAAAATCTTTATTCTGTGTAATAGTATATTTGTTAAATATCAAAGCACCAGCAGAAGGAGAAAAAGAGAAAAGACCCCAATCACCTCAATTAATTAAAGTCTGATTTATTTTAAATGTTTTTTTTTCATTTTCAAACTGATCTAGCCAGTACACCCTTGCTGCTTCACCATACATGCTGTGTTCAGGGATTTTCTATATCCCTGAACTCTGATCTTGTTTTTGCTTTGCAGCTTCCACTGCCAGTACTCTCATATCCACCATTGGGACCTCATATGTGTTATATTGGCCCTAAACCTGTTCGAAATCACTGAAGATTACTACTTGCCTTTGGGATGTGGCCCTATTATCTGCCAGGGCACCAGCCTGTGTTCTGCAAGGATTGAAATCTGAGAAAGGGGTGAAAGGAAGATTTAATCTGCAATTCTTAGCTAAGTGTCCCATCTTATAACACTTGAAGTATTCCTTGCCAAAACTCATAGCATCTATCTTCATAGGAGCTCCTCTGCCCAGTTGAGTTCCTGAGGCTGTGAAATGTACAGAGGGTTGCCATTGTGGCCTTGGGCAATACTAATTAGATAAATTAGAAGGGGAAAAAGAAGAGGGTCAAGAAAAAGGAGGAGGCCCTCTTAAGCTAGAGTATCTTGGGGCAGGAGCTGCTCACTCTACTGCCATCCTCTCATAGGCTCTACCAATGACCTGGAACTGGTTCATGAGTCCCTGTATCATTTCTTTTAGACCCTGAAGGGTTGCTTGTTGGTAAATCCTATATTGGACTTGTTCTTTGAGCAGCTTCATTGCATGCTCCTCAGAAACCTCCACATTCTTCTTCAATACTGTGAACTCTTGTAGGTAGTTATCTATTTTCCCCACCTGCCTTAACCCTTCTAACCTTTTAAGTGCTTTATGCACCATCTCATTGATGTGAAAGTATCCCTTGATATTGGTGTACAATTCTTCCTTTAAGGGTCAAACTCCCTGATCTATGCAGCCCTCCAGAGTTAGCTGCACATATCCTTCAACCTTTCCTTCCATCTGAGAAAGAAAAGCCAAAGTTCTTATCTGATTATCCTTTTATTTGATGGAAGATTCCCAGACTCTTATTTTTGCCCACTGTTATAAAGTTGCAACATACTCTGGAGGTACTCCAGATAACTCCAGAGTGGATGGGGCTTGGCTTCACCTTATGTGGTGCACTCTTATACTAGTACTGGGTACCCCAATTTATGAAGGGATCAGAAACTATCAGAGGTTTGGAATAGGCCATAGGGCTTTTCCCAACAAGAGATATGATGTTAAGTCATGGAGTAAGTTGTGAGACTTAGGGTAGGGCACAATATCAAGTTGTGAGGCAGGAGGGGTCTGAGGGGATTGTAACATCATGTTATGGTTGATATTCCAACTAAAGTACAAAATACAGAGTTTCAGTACTTATACCTTAGAGGAGCAGATTATCTAAGGAGAGAATGGAGATGTGAAAGGAGTTGTCTCATAAGCAAAGCAGGTGCCATTGCATCCTGGATATGAATGGAGATGTTAGAGAAGACAACATTGAATAATGTCAAACTGAAACTAAATGATGACAGGGAGAAGTACAGTACAAAGAAACAGGAACAGGAAGTGAGGTCAGAGAAACTACAGAGTTGTATCAGAATGGCACAGAGTTAGCATAGGTACAGTTGAAAATAATCATTAGATAGGAGAAGATGGAGGTAAAGGGAACTAGGAAATACACAGCTTAAAGCATGAAAGCAACTGAAGTTGCACCAGAGACATAGCAGAGTTGGCCTGTTGGCACAGGATGTGACACCCACCACAATCTCCACTTTCTTCTATCACCATTCCATTTCCCTAGATCAGCCATCTTTTTTCCATATTCTTTCATCTCCTTCAACAACTCCTCAATCTTGTCACTCTCCATCTCAGGCCCTAAATGATAGAACTGCTCCAGCTGGAAGAAATTTCCTAACCACCTGGTTTCTCTCAATCTTGGCAGGTCCTGGATTAAAAAGCTTGGGTATTGATAAGGGGGTTCTTCAATGAATGGGCTGGACTTGGGGACCTCTACCTGTCTTTCCTCTTCTGACTCCTTGTACCTTCCTAGAGCAGACAGTTTTGCTTAAGGGTCAGAAAATGCAAGAAGAAGCACAAATGGAGTGAAGTCCTTGAGGCTTCTTAAGGACTGAGGAGGGGCAGAGTGAGCATAAGATTTTGGTTATAGCTACCTTCCTATCTCTTGCTTTGGAAGCCTGAAAATCAAGGCCCATCTGCCTATCAAAATTGTCAAATCTTCTTTGAAATAACTCTCTTTCTAATTCATCATCTGAAAATCCTAGTATAGCCTTGTTAATGAAATCCTTTAGAGTCTCCTCATGCCCCCAGGAATAAGTGCATTTAATGGGCATAAAACTGATAACATATTCTTGTCCTTTTTTCTTCCTGCACAGACCAAGTAGAAGAGTCTTGCACAAGTAAAACACAACTTCTTGATGCATTAACCTAAAACCTAAATACCTTGCCTTGGTGTGTGCTGACTGATCCTGAATAGTACCTTTAAATGTAGAGATACAATAACTAGGCAAAAAGTGTAGAAAAGTGTAAGAGCCAAGGAACTTGTAGAACTAAAAGATTCAAGTGCATAAGACTGGGAAAATCCAGACTTGAGCAGACCTTCTTTTATATTGCTACAGTATGTGCACAGATCATGTAAATGGTGCTGGCCCTAAAGTATTGTACAGTAAGCCAACCAATAGCATAATAAAAGCAGGGACCTAAAAATACAGCAGAAAACAATAAGGTATGACATTAGAGTCTAGATTGCTCTAGACTTGTGCCATGTGAAGAAGTGAAATGGTGAAAGTGTGAAAATGTGAAGAGGTGAAAAATGTGAAAGGTAAAAATGTGAAATGGTCATGTGATGTGACAATGTGAAGTGAAACACAACTGTAGATGCATTGGCCTAAATCCTAATATCTTCTTGGTGTGTGCTGAATTCCTAGATCCTAAGTAGTGACTTTGAACTAGAGTTACAATAACTAGGCAAGAGTTGTGAGAACAGTAAGAGCCAAGGGACTTTTAAGAACTGGAAGGTTCAAGTGCACAAGACTGGGAAAATCCAGGCTTAAGCTGACCTCCTTATATATTGCTACAGTATGCACACAGACCATATAAATGGTGCTGGCCCTAAATATTGTACAGTAAGCTAGCCAATAGCATAAAGAGAACAGGGACCTAGAAATACAGCAGAAACTAATGAGGCATGATATCAGAGTCTAGATTGCTTTAGACCTGTGACATGTGAAGAGGGGAAATAGTGAAAAGGTGAAGATGTGAAATAGTCATGTGATGTGACAATGTGAAGAGCTACAGTGGTGAGAAGAAAATGCCAAAAAAAGTGAAAAATGAAAAAGTGCATTATAACAATATGTAGCTTAGAAGTATAAAAGCAATCAGAGTTGCACCAGAGACAAAGCAGAGTTAACTCATTGGCATAGAATATAATAGCAATTAAGTATAGTGTCTAGTTCTTCCATATCTTCCTTCAAGAGAAGGTACCTCTGTAATTGCTCTATAAGTCTTTGTTGCACTTTGAAGGCCATGCTGTTGACTAGATTCTATGCTTTGCATAACAAAATCAGAAGTGTCAGTTGTGCATTTCTCACATGCTGTCACAACCATTTGGTCACATTATGTTATCTCAGAGCTTGCTATTTTTGTGATGCATGAGGTATGGGTTAAGTACCTAAATTCCTTGCAAACTGACTTGGAAAGTCCTACAAAGTTATGGGTTAGGAGGGTGTATGGGTTAACTACTGTATGGGTTAAGAAAGTCTATTGTACTTTGTCACGGAGTTAGGCGGAGTAGTCACCGTATTAGTGCTTGTCCCGAACTTTCATTAGTCCCCCCGCAATAATGATCGTTAAACCAAGAAACGCATACTATCTGCGCATATCCACGGATATTGTACTTCCTCTATTCGTGAGCAGCTCCCCCGGTGCCTTGCTCGTCAGCCTGCCGAATGTATTGATCAGCTTTACATCGACGAACGACATATCGACTGGATGTCGGACGTAGTCCTACAACATATACTCGCGGATTTGAGACCATTGTGCGTCGACGTTTATCACGGCGCATCGGGTCTGACCATCAGTTCTCGCAGAATCATTCCGAAGCTTCAAGCAGAAAAGGATGTTCACTTTGGTCCACGAGCCGCGCCTGGTAACAAACGAGGTAGTGTGGAGGTTCATCGTGGAGGTCAGTGTACTCCGTTGGCTTGGCTATCGGTGGTTCACCCATCCAATCGCACCTCACAGAAACCTATCAGTTTGCTTATTTCTTCCGGAAGACCGAACCCCACATAATTCTCCTCAAGGTAGGCAAACATGTTCGACCCAAGACCCTCGAAATTTGACAAGATCTTTAGTCTAAGTATTTTGTCACAGTGCCCCTCCGTCCTGAAGTGGCTCTCAAGTCTGTCTCTCCGTCGCTTGTGGATCGGAGTTCGAAGAAGAGGAGGCCAAGAACCGAGGCCGAGGAAAGCGAGCGCAAACGTGCCAAGACTAAAGAAACAGAGAAAAACCTCCAAAGTCATTTTGATGAGGACGAATGGTCCACTGAGGAGGGCGACGAAGATATGGATGGCTCTGATCTCGTACCAAGAGAATGTCACCCAGTACGAAAGCAACGACCTATCATCGTTGGTTCATTTCGGGAACTCGATGACGATGACGTAGAGGATATGCGTCAGGATGTCGTTATGAAATCTCCACTCCTTGGAAGGGATGGGGTTGGGGGTTCCCGTGTGTGAGTCAAACCCCTTTTCGTTCAAGGACCGGTAGCTGAGAAAATCGACCGAAAGCGATATCGAAGACGGGGGTGCCGTTACGTGGGAAGTGAACAACCAACCAAATTCCTCACCCGATAATATTCAACTTGTGGCCGAGGAAGAAGAAAAGAAGCCGAAGCCCTTTGTGAAACTCAAATATCAATCTTTTTCTATATCCGGCCATTGCCTTTGTGTAGTCGTCGAACCTTGGTCACCTTTACGTGCAGAAACCAGGCCACAGTCGATTGACCTCGGCACATCGTTTCAACTTGGAAACTTAAAACCACCACTCCTGCCGTCGAATGGATCGGTCGCAGCGGAAGAATGTGTGAAAACACCCCTATTTTTGCCAGAGTACGACGGGACACCGAGTGAGGCACCGTTTGCACAAAAAAGGACTCTTCCCTCAGAACCCCTCTTCCACGAGGTGATGTCAAAACCCGAAGATGGACATGGCGACGATGACCTCATGAACTTCAGTCAAACACTGAACGTGGCAGGCCACACATATGCAATTACAGCTGACGATGATGACGATATGGACGGAGCTGTGTTGTTTGGAGATGCGGATGAAGTAAGGGAATTATTCTAGAATGGTGATTGGCACGTATCATACGTATCAAGCACGTCCAATCTCTTTTAATATCTCGATTTTACGAGGCTCTGCTACTTGTCGGAATCCTGCGTTCGTCATTTCAAAGCTACCATGCCCTCCGGACAATGCGCGTAACCGCGTCGAATAATCCAACATCCGACTCAGCGGAGCAATGGCATAAATTGTTCGTTTCACTTGTGGAAGAGACGATACCCTAAGAGAAGCTGAGGAGGGCGAAAGCTCCTCAGGGGGCAGATACAGCCCGTCCGAGGGATATGGATCCCCGTCCTCATCAACCGCTGCAGACGAACCGGTAAGGTCAAGGACTTCGCCCCCATTCTCTGTGATGTCTTTGACAACCTTGCCAAGGGTATGCATGTGAACGGAAACCCTGAGGTTAACATAGGGCTCAAGGATAGGACCCATTCCTGCCTCTTTAAGCTTAGAACGTAATATATATGAACTTGCACCAGCGAGAATAGATGGTGGCGCCAGATGGGGAAGGATGTATTGCATTATCTGGACCTTGACACGCGATAGCGGGAGAGATGTGTGGGGAGAGCTGGAGAGAGCACTTGCAATGCCACGAGCGAGGTTGGCAAGTGAATTATGTTGGCTTGAATAGGAACCAGGCGCCTTGAGCGGCTGGCGTCGGACATCCAGCACGAGGTTGCCATCGAATGCTGGATCGCCTTGTTCATCCTCTCCAAGGGGTGTTACTGATAATGCAATCTTGACGGTGGCTGCTTTCCCAGAGATATCTGTTGACCACTCTTCCAGACGCGCAGGGATGCTAGAATTGGTTGACTCTCGGTAACTAACTTGACGGCGGCCAAATTCGAATCTAGCACCCCATTCATCTCTCAGCCGATCCTCGACTATCTCTAGATGCAAGGCGCCAAGGCCATGGACAAGGATTTGACCATCTTGATTGTCCATACGGACTGAAGGATCCGTACGAATTAACGAGCTGATAGCCTCTTGAACCGGGTCGAGATCAGAGTGGGAATTAGGAATGACTGAGACTGACATAACGGCCGGAGGTGGTGTGACCACTCGAAGGGACACTTGAGAAGAATCAGATTTTCCGAGGTCACACGTGTCGACAAGAGTGTCTCCAGTACGAGTGTGCTTGAGTCCGAGCACGACCCCAACGGAGCCATATGGAAGATAATCTACCTCCTCAGATTCTGAGGCATATAGCAGAAGGAGTTTCGAAACCTGCTCCTTCTGACCCGTGTTAACATTGTATATGGTTCTCTGGCGCTTGAGAATTCCTAGGCGATAACGACATCAGAAAGCGGTTCCGTAGTTGGCCATAGACTCACCTGAGTGCACTCGTACAAATGTCATCCACCCCTTTCGCTTGTCCCAGGTAACTTTCCAGGCCAACAAACGCACAGGGCCATCTGGCGATTCAACCTGCAAGCGTACGTCCATAGGACTTGCGAGTAAATGTCCAGCATAATCCATGACCAACTCCGTACCGATACCTTTAATAGCAGAACCACACAGCACAGGGAGAACTTGATTCTCAATGGTCGCCTTTCGCAAGTGTGGCATTACTTCTGTGGATTTTATTTGTAGATAGGAGCAAGGATCAGACGGGAAACTAAGAAGTCGACCCATGAGATCTTCGGAGAGCATTGCAAGGTTTTCAAGTAGTGCTGCTCGAGCGGGTACCAAGTGAGGGATGAGGGGATGACCAGTTGGGAAAACCCCCGCTAACTCTGAGGCATCTTTGACCAACGGAAGGGGACGACAAGTGTGACTTCCACCTTCCGTCCATCTCCAAAGCTCCCATTTCACAAGGTCCACCAAGCCTTCGATACCAGGCTCTGCCAGAGAGTAACTTTCTAAGTTCATGGATGCCAATGGAAGCGTAATGATCAATGGATTCGCATGCAACCTATGGGTTAAGAGGGATAGCAATGACGACCTAAATGATGCTCCTGGTCGGTCAAGCTTGTTCATGAACAGCATGCGAGTGGCCACATTGTATCTGGGTATTGGCATCGGCGTGGTATCGAACGAATATATGGAATGCGCACTTGGCCAGCTGTCTCCACACCCCGTGCGTCTGCGCTTCGACGCCCTCGACAGAGTCTATTAACACAACGGCCCCATCGACCACGCAGCTGGCGCTCTCAACCTCCATGCCAAAATCTGCATGACCTGGAGTGTCGATGAGACTGAAATTCCAATTTTTCCATTTGACTGGTATGCTTGCGGACTGTATAGTTATGCCTCTCTCCCTCTCGGCAGGCAAAAAGTCGGTAGTGGTGCTTCCACTGTCGACAGAGCCAGGGGATGGGATGTATGATGACTTGTGCAAAATAGACTCTGTTAACGTTGTCTTGCCGGAATCTGGGCAGGATGTCAGACACGGCTTCCAGGACGAAGATTGCCAATACGCACCTACGTGAGCTACAAGTGCCATGTTCCTGGTGTCAGAAGTTTCATTTCGAGCCACGGATGTAAAGCAACGAAGTACGAGTAAACCAAAGCCAGCATGGCGGGTGTTACATCTCCAGGACAAGTGACAACGCAACATGGCCTACTTGAGCCGAGCTAGGATGAACAAAAGGACGTCCTAACAAAGGCAAACGGCCATTTAAGCTGTTACTCAAATCATCTAGCATAGCTGCCCTAGACATGCAAGACATTCAAGCAGATGCCTTTGAGCGACGTATACAGGAACGCAGGGACATGAAACATCCCTTGGTGACAATTCCTCTGAACATAGAGCCGCACGGCAACATCCCAAACACCCCCCTCGCGGCGTCCACAATATCATTCCTGCTCGGGGGTTCCTTTGCCCTTGGGCTTTCCCTTTCCCTACAAGGTGGCTTCCCGTCGATTTGGTGGGCCACACATCAACTCGGCTTCTTTGTTGCAGCGTGGTCCGCTTTCCACTGGGGCGAATTCGCAGTGACTGCCGGTTGGAACCTGGAAAAGTGTAGCGTGGACTGTGAGCACGTACATTGAGTTCGATGCGACACTTGGCTCTACGGCTCACTTCTCTTCAGCTTTCTTGCTTGATAATGGCGCTATGTATCATGTCGCAAATGGCACTGCACTCGCGGAATACCTTGTTACCCTATTCTTCTTTCCCTCATCCAAGTCACTCACATATATTTCTACTATCGGTGCGTCACGATGCAATGATCTATTGCATTCCCCTGAGTGAGTGAGATAGGTGTCCTTCTGGTGTTTACTGGACAGGCGCTAAGGACAACCGCAATGATGCACGCATCCACCAATTTCTCGCATTCAGTTGCATTCCGTAAACGGGGCGCCCACGAACTAGTGACTGACGGAGTATACGCGTAGGTCGACACGTCAACATTGGAGCCACATCACTTCAACCCTTCATTGTGCCAGGTGGTTTCGTCATCCTTCCTATGCAGGTTTCTTCTACTGGGCCTTAGGCACGCAAATGGTGTTGCAAAATCCAATCAGCTTCATAGGCTTTGCCATAGTCCTTTGGAAGTTCTTCTACCGACGCACACGAGGTCTGTTTCCTACCTCGTTCGGTCCATTCTCTTATTGTCTCCACAGCTGAAGAGAGGGCCCTGGTGCAGTTTTTCGGAAACGACTACGAAGTTTATCGGCGTCGAGTTGGCACACGGATGCCTTTTATTCCATAAACTTTCCATGGAGCGGTTGATTTACGTTGCCATGTACGTTGTAGGTGGAATAGCGAAGTGGCATGGCATGCATCATCATACAGAGCTGTTGGATGTTACCACAAACTTGGCATGACCTTTGAGTATGGTGCCTAATCCATTCAATTTCAACCTCTCTAGTCTGTGACCACAGTTGTCCGGTCTGACACGTAGATACCGTCAAGGAACTTGCGAATATCCTTGTTCCGCACTCTGCAGCTACCCTGGATCGATGCAGCTACGAATATCTGTCAGTCACTAGTTCATCCGCTTTGGATATTGAAACACCTGATTGCGAAACATTTTCGACGTCATTGCCTTCCAGGAGAAGCTCATCCTTTTGCGCTTTCGACTCTGCTATTGTCACGCCGTCCAACATATCGACGCGCCGAACAGCCTGTCGAGAATTATCTTGAACTTCTCAGAGCACTTCCAAAAAAAAAATCAGACGCACCTTTTCCCCTAGAAAATTTACAATTTCCAACTTTCGCCCACTATCTTGGATGATGGTGTTGATAGGGAAGTGAGCATAGACCGCACGCATTTTGTAGAGGAAGCCCTGTTTGCCGCTCCAGCGCCTTGTTCAGGGCAAAGATGGACGTGGCATACCTTCGTCACCCCAATGATCATATTGTTGATTAGACTTCTGATAGTGTTCAGACAGGCGACATGTTTGCGTCCCCCTTGCCAGACAGCCAATATGACTTTGGTCTTGTTCTTTCCGGCTTTAACTACCCGAATATCCATGTCGACATGACGAACGTTTTTCGTGAGTGAGCCCCGTGGACCAGTCACTTTAATGACCCGTGCTTTGATCTCAACGGAGACACCTTCAGGAACATCAAGCTCTTCAGTCTTGAGGACGTCGCGCATCTAAGACACAAAGCAATTAGAACCAGTTATCCTCAGGCGGCCGATGGAATCCATCAATTTCATGATGCTAGGCCGCACGAGATGAAGTCCATGACACAGAGGACAATCGTTGGATTATTGTTGAACGCCACGAAATCGACTTACTGTGTAAGAGTGGTTGTCTTTGGGGTCGTTGAGCTCGGCAACAGGGAGGAGGCTGACCGGCTATTCGCGGTCGGAGATTTAATTGACATAAGGCGGCGATTCCCAAGGGTGGTGGCACTTGCTTCTTTACCTTCACCCACCATCACCGTTTCATTGGGAGCTCCGGCCACCATCACTTTTAAGTGAAATATTAAATTCAGAGTCTTCTCGCTTGGCGGTTCTAGGTGAAACTCTTGTAACATTGGCAGGAACTTGCAGCGTCATAAGCTTGAAGTGACATGTCGATGTACTCTCAGCCCTCCGCCTACGGGCAAGTCACTTATCCAGCGCCAGGGTATCAGTCTGCCCTAGCAGCATATTCCTACCAGCAACCATCACTGCCGACTCCCCCAATATATCATGTGGACCCCAATTCATTCCGCCGTGATTTTACTGCCCGTCTGGCAGAACTTACTATTAACTCCAGGCCGATTATTCAGACCCTATCTATGTTCGCACAAGAATATTCAAGATGGGCTGACGTGGTCGCACAGTGTATCGACTCACACATCAGAAAGGTGAGCATTGACCCACTACCATGAAATTTTACTTGATCATAGCGGATGGGATCGACGAGCGTCTTTTCGCTTGGCAGAGTTGTCTGTTGCTTGCAAACTATGTATATAGACTTCTTCATGTAGTCTGAGCAAAGATTACCTCTCATCGCCCAATTTAAGGGCGCCGCTGTTGACAGCGGGTATGAAGAGGACGAGTCCATGAGAACGCGTCGCTTCCCGCTGTAGAAACTTGTTTTTGTTCTTTTCTGCTTCCCGCAGCCAAGAAGCTGACTCATCGTTCCATTTTTGGTTTCCTCCTTTATCAGGTGCCCCCTTGGATGAAACTGCCCACATTCTATCTCCTCGATGCTATATCAAAGAATGTCTTTGATCCGTATGCGCGTCATTTCGCGCCCTTCGTTATCCCACTTTTCCTGGACACTTATCATCAGGTGGACCAGGCAACTCGTAGTAAGATGGAAGAAATGCTCCTGACCTGGAGAACTGGTGCACCGAGCGGTAAGGAGCTCTTTGGTGTCATAACTCAACTCGCAATCGAACGGGGCATTTGGGGTGGCGACTCCACTTCATTCGTGGATGTGAGTATTTCCATCCTCTATTAATTAATCGGCGTTTAACCTCCGTCGCCTGTTGCACAGGGACATCCGCCCAGCCAAGTATCCAAGGTTCAGGTCCTTAGTGAGCTCGAGTTTACTCTAGGTCAGAAGGAGAGAGCTCTACAAGTTAATCCGTGGGACATCACAACACAGAAACACATTGAAGTCTTACAACAAGTAAGAAATTGTATACTCGCCATGATTTGCCTCTTATTCCATATACAAATCCAGTTGCGGAAATTGGTAGAAGCTGGTGTTTCTCAGGACGAGCTACGACAGATCCTTAGCCAGTTGCGATCACTAACACGTCCGCTACAAGCGCCTTCTCAAGCACTGGCAACCTTGTCCTCACCCTCGTCATACCCTCCTTCAACGTCCACGTACCCATATCCACAACCGCCTACCTACACACGTCAGGTCCAGTCGAATTTTCCGACCGCCCCTCCACCTCAACCCACTGGAACATACAATTACCAATCAGAAGTAATGAAGGTAGAACCTGTGGACCTCTCCGCTCTTCTATCATCCGCGCAATCCAGTTCACCTTCATCCACGACTCCAGCGGTACCTATGAACAGTTTGACAAATCTTTATAACGCTCTCTTGAAAGCAGGTGTCGTTTCCGCTGATAGTACACCTGTTGGGGCAGGTTCAAGTAATGAAGAAGAACGAACCCCTCCGCCTTCTAACAGTCTTAGCCGCGATTCCACTCGTGCATACAGAAAAGCAGTCCTTTCTGAGAAGATCAAACTTACCACCGCAGACGTTGTCAGGTATGTTGTATCTCACATTAAGTTCCACCGTTTTACTTAGATATGCTGTCCAGAAAACGGCCCTTTGTCGTGTCATTTCTCTACGATCGACTCCCCGCTCAGTGTAAGCAATGTGGTGTACGATTTAGTGATGATGGTTCGGGAAAGAAAGCTATGGACGACCATTTAGACATGCACTTCAGACAGAACAGGAAAGCTAATCAGAACCAAGGCCGTGGACACAGCAGGAGTTGGTTTGTTAGTCTTGAGGTATCTCTCTTCTCATCTTCGGTTGGAGTGGAAGCTGAATCACCCTATGTAGGATTGGCTTCACGAAGGGACATCAGATATAAAAGGAAAACGTCGAGCCGATGGCTCTAGAACCAGTTTACTGAAGGCAACCGCTGCCGAGGCTGCACAGCGTGATGCCGAACTTCGTGCACAATTTGTTGTGGTCCCGCCGGGCGATGAGGCCAAGTCAGTATCATGTCCAATATGTAAGGAAACCATGAAATCTGAGTTCTTGGAGGATGACGAGGAGTGGGTATGGAAGAATGCTGTCAAGAGGGACGACAGGGTATGTGGCCATGTATTTTTACGTCGCTCTCAGATGATAACTTAAGCGTAGATTTACCATGCAACGTGTCATTCAGAAGCTATGGCCTCCGCTCAGAACCTTGCGGCACGACTGCGGGATGGTACGGGTCGTAGTCGCTCGCGAACGCCAGAGGTGGTTGGTATTCGTTCGACACCACCGAAGGGAAACAGTCAACGGACTTCATTATCACCTTCGCCTGATACAAAGCGTGTTATGCTCAAGCGTAAGATCGTCAGCGACGATCAGAGTTGCGATGTTTATCCTGTCCAAGAGACGGACGGTACGCCTCCCATGAAGAAGCTCGCTCTGTCATGAGTTTTCAAGCTGGACTCTGTCATCTTTATTAGAGTAGTTTATTCATAAACATGGGTTGTCGAACCATCTGTATCATTGCATCCCGCACCCCAGTAATGCAATATCAATGCCTGATCTAAGAGAAGTGTTGAATGTCGTGAACGGCAACGGCAGCGCGGATTTGAACACTTGTTTCTGTTCACATGTTAGGGCGAACATGAGGACTGCTCGACCTTGTTGTTACTAACATCCATCATCAGTTCGAACGCCTCACGATGTGGTCTTCAAGTGGGAATCATCCGTTCACGCCCGATGGAGTGTCCAATACCTATGGTATGTAGTACCCCACCTGCCGCACAATCACCCTCAGCCATGGAGACACTGTGTTACAGAGATAGCCCAGCTTGATGCTACCCTTCAGTCTATCGACGAGATCACGAGTATGGACATTGAGATGCAGGTGCGTCTATCGACCGCGGTTCAATTGAGTAACCCCACTTTTCAAAGGTCCCGCTAACTGACCAATGGACGACCATCGTACTTGATACGAATATACTGTTGGAATTTCTTGACATCATACAAACATTCGTATCCGAGGCTGAGCAACAACGGTTGCCTGTGCTGATTATCATCCCAGGCGTCGTGATACATGAACTCGATGCGTGCGGAGCATGAACTATTCACTACGTTAAATGACAGCTAACTCGTAAGCTCTGCTCAATAGCCAGAAAAATCGTGATAACTTGTCATGGTTTGCACGGCGAGCTTCCACCTGGCTGCTCAAGAAGGTCAAGGAGAGGAGGAGCGTGAAGGGCCAAGCTCCGGATGAAACTTGCAAACCATCCGGAAACTGGAAGACAAGAGAACGGGGAGAGGTGAGTACGGTTTTGGAGATCTAGTAAAGCAGGTGGGTTGATGTGAGCTCACAGGAGCTCAGCAGAGAAAGAACGAATGATGGTCTAATTCTCGACTGTTGTCAGTATTTCTTCCGGATCCGACGGTGTCGCACGTTGCTATGTAGTAAAGATAAACTTTTGGCCGTGGAGGCCGAGAGTGTTGGTGCGTGTCAAAATCCGAGGTGATGGAGTTGGCATGACAAAGGAGGGCAGGGATTCCAACATTATTTCCGAACCAAGCGTCGTTCTGTAGCCGGGAAATCGCACTCGCTGTTTTTGGCCCTGAGGCATTGATGCTGCGGTTCAGCGGGCGTTTCCCAAGCTACCGTGGTAATGCGGTGCAAGACACCATGCATGCGGAGGTTGAGGATGGGATGGATGTTGACGACGACTCGGCAGTGACTCAACTTGTGTGCCCCAGTCACCCGCTTGACTTGCTGCACCTGCAGGTGATCGATCACTTTGGCGAGTTGCTGCTGGAACTCGTGTGCAAGGTTGCAGGGCCGGAAGCACAGAGATTTGGAAGTGTGGAGATGATATCGAGGCATGCACCTGCGTATGCGCGGAAACAATTGGTATTCTGGACGACATCGGACTCACTGGCATTCCTGCACACGAAGAAGGCTTGGCCACAATCGTCGCCACGAGTGGAGGTGTTTCTGATGCGGCCATATGAGGGGAAGGGAGCACGGAGGGGACAAGATTGGTCACGACGGGACTGGGAGGTGGCGGTGAGCACGCTGGGGAAGATTGGAGAGATGTGGTCCGACGGTGGGTGCATCCGGGAGTCGGTGCCTGCAGTCGATGTGGAGATGCGGCGTGTGTTCGAGCTGGCGATGCGTCCGACGGGAGTGGGCGTCATATTCTAAGTAGCTTTCCAGCTAGTGTTAGTATTAATAGTCAACACAACTCGGTTGGTAGTTTTGGATTTCTGGACTTGTACCATCAACTCATGGCCAAGCGACGCGCGCTCCACATTGTTCTCGTCTTCCTCGCTCTCTTCCTCCTCGGCACTCTCATCGTCCTCTCCTCTGTGTCCTACTACCTCTCCATTAGTGCCGCAGCATATATCTCCGACCTCGACGTCCCCATCCTCGACAACTCAACCCGCTGGAATGCAACTCAACATGGTATGGTCGAGCGCATTCCCCGCATCCTTCATCAGACCTGGAAGTCCCAAACGCTTCCTCCCAAGTGGAAAAATGTATCCGAAACATGTCGCGACATGATGTTCGACTAGTACGTCTCTCACATGCTCTCCGCGCGCTCCCTTTCTCATGCCCCTCTCAGCGAGTACATGCTGTGGACAGATGCCTCCTCGCGCGAGTTCATCGCACAACATTATCCTTGGTTTCTTGATACCTTCGACAACTACGAATATGTGATTCAGCGTGCCGACGCCATCCGTTACTTTGTTCTGCACCATTACGGAGGTATCTATTTCGACCTTGACATTGGTTGCTTGCGCCCTCTAGACCCGCTCTTGGTCTACCCTGTCATTCTGCCAAAGACTATTCCCGTTGGTATTTCCAACGACCTCATCCTCGCGGAAAAGGGCCATCCCTTCATGGCACAAACCATTCATAACCTCGTCACCTTTGACCATGACTGGTTTCTGAATTATCCTACCGTCATGTTTTCAACCGGCCCCATGTTTCTATCTGCCCAGTACAGCATCTATACCTCTTCTCACCCTGTCACCCCCGATGAGCCTGGCGATATACGCATTCTCCCAAAGTCACTCTATGGCAAGAATGCCAAGCCTGGAGAGGCGCCACACTCGTTTTTCTCCCACTTCTACGGCAGCAGTTGGCATGCCGATGATGCCGCATTCATTGGGTTCCTTGGCCACTGGGGCAAAGTCTTCATGTGGCTTGGCTTGGTGATCTTGTTGGGGGGTATATTCCGTCTTGCGATGCCAAACAACTCGAGGAAGTACGGTCTTCGAAGGATTGGTGGCTACGATGTACTTCTGCCAAGGTGGACGCAGCGCAATGGTCGTTGGCATCTTGATATCCGTTGGTCATTCCTCCCCCCTTCGGCCGCCCCGACACAGCCTCCCTCTCCGTCGGGTTCGACTCTTCCCCAACTCGAAGAGCGTATCTCACTTGTCTCCCTTCCCTTTGACGTCCGTTCCGACTCCCCCGCCCCATCTGACATCTCGTCCTCTGTCGACATTTTACCCACTACTACTCATCGTCCACCATCCTCGTTCCTTGATACTGTGCATCGTGTCGGGGATCGTGCGGCCGCATTTTTTACAAATCAACGTGATGGCGTTGTTTCTTCGCGGTCGGCCGTCCGCCATCGGCAGCACCGATCGTGGGGAGTGCTCTTTTTCCTTCCTGCGATCTTCGCTCAGTCGCAAGGTTCAGACGTTCTCCCACGTAGTCCTTCGCCGCAGCCTTGTCCCCAAGTTTCTCCGGAGAAGATACGCTCCCCCTCTGACGGTGGACGGATGGGGACTGTGTCGGGAGAAGCTGAACATATGTTTCATCAGGGAAGCTCCCAATCATCTCGCATGGAGAGCCGTATATCATCATCACAGACCCTTGTTGATGTCGAGACTGCGGTAGAGTCATAATTTCCACCACCACCACCACCACAGCAGAGCACTGCTCGCTGGACCAGATACCTTAAATTCTACTAATTTTTTTTTGCTTCAGCTAACACTAGGGGGTACCACATGGATCTGTTTGGACGAGTACTTCGCGCATGTTATTTATGTCTCGGGCAATTAGCGTCCAAAGTCCGTTCATGTCTAGGGCCGATGTACACCTCCCAGACCTGTTCCAATGTGAAACATGTTGGGTCAAGTTCTAAACCAATCAATCAAGATAAGGTACTCGGGGCTGTGGCCACTGACTGCATCGCAACTGTCAAGATAATCATCGCCACAGTGCCAGCACCGTAGGTCGCTGATGGACCAAAGGTCCAGTATGAGGCACAAGCTTCGTGATTGCCAGCGTCAGCGATATTGCTGATTGTCCCTTGCGGAAAACCACGCACCCAGTAAGGGGCCAATGGCCCGTCCTAATTGACCGGCGGACCGGAACAAACCCAATACTACCCCCTTAGAGAGCGGTGGGTGCATTTGCATTGGTTTCCCAGTGACCTGGTCAACCACCTCATCGCATTGCAGGGATGCGAGTGATGTAAGCGAACCGACAACTGTCGCCGATGTGAAAGCGAGACAGATGGCAGCCACTTGAAGAAGACGGAGTGCGGTGATGGAATGTTCCTGAGTAAACCGAGGAACCATGGAGAGGAGCACGAGTCCGACAGCGCAGCTGATTACCCCACGCCTCGCCATTTTTCCCTCCCCCACCTTGGATGTTGTTTGACGCACGTACCCACCTTGGAGTAAGGCACTAATTATTCCAATAGATGCGATGAGCGCTCCATTTTGGCTGTTGCTCCAATCGAAAACTGGAAACGCGAGTCAGATTGATGCTTCATATAGTAAGAAGATAACATACGATCGAACGTGAAGAATGTTAGCGTGAATTCAACTCCAGAGAAAATGCCCAAAAAGAAGAAATGAAGCCATCGCAGTGTTCGGAGTAAATCTAGCCTTTCTTGAAAGGCCTTTGCTGGTGATCTCGCCTCTGGTTTGTCTACTTGTTTTGTTTGTAATGCGCCCTTGGCACCACTGTACTGGATGCCTCTAGTTTCTGGTAGCGATACCGCCAAGAACAGTGTTTCCACGGACAGAAGTACCAAGGTTATTAGTGCTGGGATGGCATAGATATTCAGCTCGATGCCTAACGCTCCCACTGAGGCTGGAATAGGCTGAGAGGTGAGGTATGCACCAACAGGTGGACCTATGCAAAAGCAAATCGCGAACGCGATGCCAATATGAGCAAGGGACTTGGAACGCTCTGCTGGGGCGGTGACATCCGAGAGAATTGCACTGTTAGTCGCATAAGAAATGAATGGGTCGTGCTTGGGGAAGGTCAGCGTACATACGTCGCCAATTGTACGTTGCTTTCGCTGAGCCCTCCGATTATGCGAGAGAGCATGTAGGACGAAAACGTGGTGGCTTTAATCCATCTTTAAGACAGGGAAATAACTAAAGCATGATCCGCATATGTCAGATAGGAAGATAACTTACACAAGTGCAGAGAGGATGTTCCCAGCCATGGTGACGAGCAGGACATTCCTCCGTCCGTATTTGTCAGAAAGCGCTCCGATCAATGGAGAGACGAGGAACTGGAGTGTCCTTGAAGGATGTTGAGTCAGAACCAGTATACTTTACTCTACTACATACGTACGAAAAGGCTGAACCCATCAATCCCCCTGTGTACTGAGTGAGTGACACCACTACATACGGCAAATATGTACCTGCCTAAAAGCACCACATCCCATCTTTGGGGGTTATTATTTGGTTTATAGAACAGAGCTCGAATGGAAGAAATGGTATGAAGCATTTGTGACAACAGGCAGGAGGGATCAGACCCTTCTTTCTGGTAAGACCTTAGGAGCGGTAAATTGTAGTATACCATACGCCTACCACTGTATACCATTCGATAATTCGAGGGAAGAGAGGCAGCGGGATTGTAAAGGCTGACAACACGTCAGCAAGCCAACTACTGACGGGACAGCCTGTTAGGGCGACTTACCGAAGAGATCCAACACTAGGGACCAGAAAACAATCTTCTCAATCCTGCCCATATTCCAGGACAGAGATGTAAATGTGCTGGTGTGATCAAGGGGCGAGAAGACTTGCACACGGCAATGCAGATGGTCACCGCATTGAAAATAGCCAAGTCGACAAGCGAGCGACTGTAGGCTCTAGTTTTACAAGATGTCTACTTGGACACACGCAGATCTTCTACATATTTTGGTGTAGGCCCAATCATCGTCTACCCTTCCGTTTGTGCGACGCTCTCTTCCTCGGGGACGTTCGCACTCGGGATCGCCGTACCTCGAAACTGCTGGTCTTCAGAGGCATGCGTAAGTTCCGTTTGGAAATATGAGCTCGTCTCCGTTTTAGTGAGCTCGCGAAGGGCCATGGTAGCGTAAGCCGCCGTTCCAAGGGTCAGATGGATTTGCAAAGCTATGAATTTGCCGTCCTCTACTACACTAGGTGGGTCAAAGCCCAAGAGCTTATCTTCATCTGCTTGCGCCAGCGCGACATCGGGGTCCGTATATCGGAGAATAGACCACGACATATTCTTTGGCAGCTGAAAAACCTTTCGGTAGGACCCATTGAGGGTGTACTCCCTAGATGGAGGTTGTTCAACCAGACCTGAGTACAGGAAAACGCGCCTTACTTCTGCTTACGAACGAAATTATCCGGGTCCAGCCCATCTCTTCTTAGGAACTCACGGTACCGTTCTCCAAGTGGACCTCCAGGATACTCCACGTCTCTCCCAGGTAGTGGCATGATCACATCAAAGATCGAGTATTTGTGGGCATCGTCTATGGTTAGTGTTTTCACTTTGGGTGGAACCCATGGCACTTTACGAGCTTTTCTGGGAGTATTGTCGTTCTCACCTTGAAACACAGATTAGATGTGATCAGCTGAGAGCAGCTAGATTACCCCACCATGTTTGTCAACTGCCATGGGTTCATCCGAGTCCACATCAAGCAGGTCACCGAGTGCGGCTTTATCCGCCGGTTCTTCTTCAAACACCAGATCTCCAGGAACTGTTTTGTCAGCACCGTGCATGCGAACCTGTGTCGAGACGATGGCGTTCCATACGTATGACTGGTATGCATGTATGTACATTAACCTAAGATTGCGTGGGATCTTGTACAACACACAGCTTGGTATGCTCGTTGAATATGAAATTGTACAACTCACTGTCGAGAGTGCGCCCATGGCGTTTCTCGTCTCGCCACCCTGCTTCTTGTAACTTTCCAATATACACCTCTCCGCGACAACGCGACGGGGCATGAGGGCGAGAGCGCGATCTAAATCGTGGTCAACCAACCACGCCTCACGAGCTGCAACAACGTCCGGATGTTCGCCAGGTCGAACCTGAAGAATCAAAGAAACAGCTTTGTGCCAGTCGGATCGAAGAAAAGCCAAGCCAATAGTGTGTGTAGGAACTGCAGCTGTACCAAATCGCTGCATGCCTGTAAGTGGTCAGCTTTCACGTCCAAATACCACTTTGCTCTATTTTACCATAATAGTTGATGAACCCTTTTTGTTTGATGCTATTCATAGCTAGATCGAGTGCATCCACAGCGTTAACTTCCACATTCCTAAAAATGGAGTTGCATCAGAGTGTCGACCGTGTAGAACAGACATTGCGCTGACCGTAGAGTGATCACGAACTCATTGCCCTTGAGCATACCAAGCTCCAAACCCATTTTGCGATAGTTCAGATCCGCAATGCGAACACCACGCTCTCCCCTCTGAGTAACTGCCTCACGGACCGAGCGCCGACCAATCTGATTGACAGCCTTCCATACATCATCGATAGTTTTTTTGCCACGCCGCAATGATACGCGTTGTACTGTGACCCCCCTCTTGTCTTTCGTACCAGCAACAGCGAGGTCCTTGACGTTGACATGTAAAGTACGGGACAAGTATGCGAGTGCATCCTGGGTGTCGCGGTTTGTCTTCTGTAACGTGAAGTGAATAAAAGGAGGGTATTCCCCGCGCGGCACCCGTTCCCCTCGAGCTAGAGAAATGGGTCAGGACCAAAAAAGTATTTGAGAAGCTGTCGCGAACCTCCACGGCCACCGCCTTTTCTTGACCACTTGATAGTGATAGTACGGTAACCCCCCTCGCCAGCTGGGACGGACATATCTGTCTCACTTTCAAGTTTCCCCTTGAACAACTCTCTTATCACCTGGTGAAGGGCCGTCCGTGTAGCTTTTGAGTCGATAGGCTATATCTCGTGTGAGAAGCGATAAAAATGTCCTGATAGATGATGACACACTTTGCTGAGCACCTTCCGGTGGT
Source organism: Pulveroboletus cf. rosaemariae (assembly GCA_038089275.1). Classification (NCBI taxonomy): domain Eukaryota; kingdom Fungi; phylum Basidiomycota; class Agaricomycetes; order Boletales; family Boletaceae; genus Pulveroboletus; species Pulveroboletus cf. rosaemariae. The sequence goes on from JBBPKN010000005.1 coordinate 38,227, forward strand.
CTTCCCGCTCATTGACTTGTGGCCGACCACCACGAGTTCTTTGTCTCCCCCTCCCGCTACGAGTATTCCGATCCATTCCTCGCATAGTATCGGAGGACCGGTGTTCACTGTCTTCGTCTTGTCCTGGAATCCCGACGTTGTCAGATTGCTTTTGCAACCTGCCACCATAACCGTTGTCGCTTACGCGCGGGGGTTCGGGGCCTTCAAGATACATTGTTTTGAGTTCGATAATCGATGACTCGGAGAGGAAGGGCGATAATGATGACTCAAACGTATTGTCCCAGCCGACTTCGTCGTCTAGCACCACCTCACCCTCATATTCTTCGCCGCCAGCAACGTCTGACTGACATGACTTCAACGACCCTGCCTGGTCGCCTGTGTCATTGATTTGAATGTCGGTGGGTTCTCGTGCCAGCGCGTTGGTACTCTCCTCAGCGACAACCGACGAAGTGGCCTTATCTTTCTTTGATTCCGGCAAGCCGAGTGACTTGATGTGCACTACCTGACGATCCAAGTCGACCTCGTTGACCAGGAAGTCCGTAAACCTGTGGGCCAATTTAAGTGTCGGCGCTGTCGTCGTGCGGGAAGACATGCTCACCGTTGCTTGATGATGCCCCTTATTGGAGGAAGATCGCAAGTGATGTATTCAGATATTCCAACGTCGCACTCCAGTAGTTGACGGAGTCCGTCAGGCGTGGTCTGTTGTGAGCCGAGACCCAGAAGAGTGTAACTGGGTGGTAGGACGCATTCCGCTACCGTGCTCGATTCAGGTCCTGCCTGGGCGGGTTCGCCTACGACGTGATTGTTGTCGAACTCGGTCGTTTTGGTGCGCTTCGAGCACCGAGGCTCGCTGTCGTCCTCACGTTCGCGGATGAACGGGAACGTTGACATGGGAGTAGTGATCTCGAGTTGAAATTGGCAGGCGTCTCACTCGACCGAGCCATGTCGTCGCTCCATCTACGCAGCTACGAAAATCGAGCTCGAAGGCACAACAATCCCGCTGCGCGGGCCCTCCTGCATCTCATGGAGAAGAAAAGAACCAACCTCTCTGTCAGCGTTGATGTTACTCGAAAGAAAGATTTTCTTGCCATCATTGACACTGTGGGGCCTTATGTCTGTCTCATAAAGGCACAAAACCCTTTCTTTCGTTGCTAAGACTTCGCTCACGGGTCTGATGATAAGACCCACATTGACATACTGGAAGACTACGATCCGTTCGTCATCGAGGAGTTGCAGGCACTTAGCAAGAAGCATGAATTCTTGATTTTTGAGGATCGCAAGTTCGCCGACATCGGTGAGGCCCCGCAGGGTCACTGATCCTTCCTCCGTGCTAAGTCTCACCCAAGGTAACACTGTCGCGCTCCAATACTCCAGTGGACTTTACAAGATCGCAAGTTGGGCACATATAACAAATGCACATGCTGTATCAGGTCCCTCAATTATCACCGGTCTTGCATCGGTCGGTCTGCCTCTCGAGAGGGGGCTGATATTGCTTGCAGAGATGAGCTCAAAAGGTGCACTGACGACCGGCACATACACTAAAGATGTGGTTCGGATGGCACGAGCTCGACGTGACTTTGTGATAGGATTCATCGCTCAGCATCGAATGGAAGGCATTGGGGCACGTGAGACAGATAACGTTGGTGACGAGGACTTTTTGATCCTTTCCCCTGGCGTTGGCTTGGACACAGATGGCGATACTATGGGACAACAGTATCGAACGCCGGCTGAGGTGGTGACAGATTGTGGATGCGATATAATCATTGTAGGTAGGGGGGTTCTTGGTCATGACATCGACATGGGGGAGGTTCAAAAGCAGGCGCGTAGATACCAAGTTGCAGGCTGGGAAGCCTATGAGAGACGCTTGTTAGGATAATTGACCATAAAGTCGATGAAAGCCAAATATCAATTCGCCTGCTAATTCCTGGTATGGTGGTTAAGGTGGACAGGACGTGATTCTGACACTAAGGATGAAGTTGGCACCTGACTGCACCCTTCTGTTCCAGTCTTCCTCGTTCGGCTTCTTCAGCTGCCTCCATTTCTTCTGCTTCAACGACTTCAATGTCAAGGGGGAAGGTCAGAATTGCGGCGATTCCCGTTAGTTGATTCAGCTCTGCAAAGAGGTTAGACGTTTTGCAGCTACACCGGCATTGTACACACGTTGACCGGACTCGTGCATACTAGAGAAGATCACCACCTCCGCCCCTTTCTGCTGCACGCTCTCAACTAGCGACACGTATCTCTTCCTAGTCTTTGGATCATTCGCACTGCAGAAACCTTTTTGTATCAGTTTCATGGCAGAAAAAATTGATCCGTACCGGAAAAGTCCATCAGAAATCAGGAGCGTACCGATCGCTCCTCGATCTGCAGCTAGACGAACGTGTTCTTGTCCGTACCACGCCCGCATTTCATCCGACCCCAGCATCTTGAAAAACCTATGGCATTTGAGGAATCCGGCGCGATTGAACAGAAGGATACACACCTGTCTAGGACAATACTCTCACGGGCGAATTTCGTTTCCTTCAGCTGTGCGACGATCTATAACAGATGGTTGTGAGATAATGGCCGACGACTAGGACCGGGGTATACCTCGGGACTCTTCAAGACCTCCACCAAGCTGTGGACGTGCGCGCTACTGACATGAACTTTGAGGCCCTTTTCCCGCAACGACTTGGCTAATAACTTGTCGTTTCGCTTGCCAGCTTCATTTATCATCGTAGAATAGACTGCATCTCTAACCCAGCCGGGGCTGGCGAACACAATGGCACGTAAACTGGGACTGGCGAAAGGAATGTGCCGGACGAACGCATCGTAGACCATCATGTAGAACTTTGCCATCGCCCTCTCGTGCTGCGACGTTCCTAGTGCAGAGGCCTTGCGCGGTATAGGTACTGAGAGTCGGTGTGCTACGACAGTGAGATGCTGAGACAGCAGACAAAATGTGGCGGTTCCTTCACCACAGACGACCGCACCAACTTCTGCCCCACGCCCAGGCATGCAGGACTCTTCGATGCGAGAGAGTGCTATGCTGTCCCATCCCTCCACCTTTTCAATTCGGACATCACGGTTTGGCTCGATGTCGAGAGTGTGGAAAGCCCCCAACCTGACGTGCACGTTTTCGGACGTCACTTTGCCAGATATATGGAGTGTGGCGCTGGTCGGAGGTGGAGCAGAGGACGAAGAGTTCCCCAAGGATGCTTGGTCTGTCGTAGAGGATTGCGCGCCAGAGGAAGAGTACTCTACTTTGGAGACTTGCAGCGTGAGGTTTAGTCTGATCCGATGAGATTCGGTAGAGCCAGTTGCTGATACGTTCTGCACTCGTCTATATTCATCGTTCATATCTCACAACAAGGAGCTGACTGCGACGTCATACCGAATAGCAGGGGCTCTGACTAAATCATCTTGTTGTATGAGATTATAGAGATGCCACATGTCTTCGTCATCCTCGGGGCGAAGGGTGACATGGCCCTGTCCTTGGTGAATTGTGCAGTTGGGTACAAAACCACAAAGCTTACTGCCCCGCTTTTGTCGATATACTTGCCGAGAAGCTTCATGATATGATGGAACAGGTGGCGACCAACAACTTGCTCGATTAGGAAGTCAACACTACAGGCTGCGAATTGTACAATAACCCTATTCTCCCGCTCGCTCCAGAAAGCCCTAGACCTCATCAGCACCCACCTGGCGAGCAACAGCAATTACGAGTTAGTTGTCTAGGTCAAATTCTTCGTCATCTTCATTGTACTTTCCGAGGTTATCCTTGCCTGACCCGCGATGGCCGACAGAGTATGTGAGATTGAATGAATTCTCAGCCTTTTGCAGGACGCCTATTTGGACTTAGGTCAGTAAAACAAAATAAGATATCTATGGCTAGCAAAACGAACTCACCACTCTGGGAAAGCCTGAACTCGAGAGCAGCAGTCTCGAATACATCGCTATTTCCAAGCTCTTCGAATCCAATGAGGCTGGAAGAACGCAACAAGTGTGAGAGTCGATACAACGATGTGACGAACCAAAACGTGCCGATCCTTCGAGACACCATCTACGAAACACATCACGCACGGAAGGACCCGGATGGACAATCGCTCGACCAGCCATGGCACGTTCTCCACAAACACGCGAACAAACCGCGTGGCAAAGTATTTTAGCGCCAATTTCTACTAGGAGTACCGTTAGCGAGGACAAGGAGGCCTTCAATGTGCTCGTTACGGCGAGGTGTTTATCCATGATTTCACATCTTTGAAAGTTCCCGTGGTAGAAATGTATTATGCAGCGGGTTTCGTTGCTGATGGTGCGTCAGGTCTTTGTGCGAGGCGCTCTTTTTTTCTCTACGACGTCACTTACGCACTTATCCGGATGACTTCTTTCTCGTTGGTGATTTCGGTATATGACCCGTGCGCATTTTGGTGCATCTCTTTCAGCTTGTTGGCCCTGGTAGATATCACGTTCATTAGTATCCAGAAGAACGAGTGCAACACATACTGAAGTCTGAGTTGTTCAGGTCCATGCTCCCTGAGTGCACTCGAATCGGCATTCTCAATCTCTGCCTCTAGTTCTGCAAAGATAGCGTCGTCATCATCTTCAGCTTCCTCTCGCGCACGATTCGATTCGACTAAACGTAGTGTCAAATTATCGACATTTGCGTCCATGATCGCGGAGAAACTTGGTTTAGAATGACCCCACTATTGTCCACATGGACTATGCACGATGCCCTTTTTTGGAAATTTATCATGTACTGTACACCCAACAGTTCATAGACACTCGGATTGTTCACTCTTTGCCCGGATTTTTATACCTTCTGATCGCCCTGTCCCTAACCTTCGCGTGTTCAACAATGGGCCTCGGATATCCCAACCTGTCAGCGACCTTTACAGGGGGGTTGTGAAGTTCTGTTTTGTGAGGTTGAGCCGACGTGCTTTCCATAACACGGAAAATTGCTACCTGGCCCTCGCAGGTTCTTCAGTTCAGGGACATACATCCGGATGTAGTCACCCGTCGGGTCTGCCTTTGAACTCTGCATGTATGGGTTGAAGACACGAAAATACGGCGCAGGATCAACGCCAGTAGATGCGCTCCACTGCCATCCACCATTGTTACTTGCTAGGTCACCATCAACGAGTTGTTGCATAAAATACTTGTCGCGGGGTTGACGGATCATAGGCAGTAGAAGAAAACAGCCGGAGCAGCTCACCTGTTCCCCCAATCGCCAGTCCAGCATTAGATCCTTGCAGAGGAACATCGCAACGATCATTCGCATTCGGTTATGCATCCAGCCTGGAGAACATGTCAGACACGTTCCCGAATGTCGAACTTCCAGTGAGAACTACCCATCGTATTCATCTGCCGCATGGCTGCATCGACGATAGGGACCCCAGTCTCTCCTTGCTTCCATGCAGCAAGATGCTCTTCATTAACGTCCCATCTTACGTTTGCAAATTTCTCTTGAAACGGTCTCCCCATTGAAATTTGGGGAAAGTTCGCCAACACGTTCGTGTAAAAGTCTCGCCAGGCTGGGAACCACATGTAAAGTGTGCTAATGTCCGAGAATTCGCACGTACCAAGTTCCTGGACCCAGCAACCAATTCCTGTAGTCCGCCCGGCGTCCACCTTATTCCAGCCAGTCAGATCCATCGTCGCACGGATACATTCCCGAGGTGATATAACGCCAGCCGATAGATAAGGGCTGAGTCGGGAAGTCGTGTCTTGATCACCCCTATCCCTTTTTTCTGCATAGGTTAAGATGCGACTCCGTTTATTGGATGTCTCGACGCCATCCGCCAACGGGTCTACCGTACCCAACTGTGATGTCCTTGTCTTTGTGCTGAGAAAACGTGAAAGTATCTGGACGTCACGACGAGGATCAGCTTGGGTGGGGAGAAACGAGTCGAAAATAACCTCTTGAGCGGCGGCCGATCCTGCGGGCCAAACCTTGACCATTCTCTCTCTGTCAGCAGGGTTTAATTCGAAGCCTTCAACAAAGTGGGGTACTGGTGTGTTAAACAGCGCGCCAAAAATCGGGTCCTGGTGGACAGAACCCGGGTTCGCCCCGGGCAGAGGGGACTCTTCGAGGTACGTCCTGATATCCTCGTTGAGTTTTGTGATCCAAATCCGTTGGTAAGGAGAGAAAACCTGCAGGACGTGAAATGAGGGTATGGCGTGCGAGATACACCCATACCGCATGAGCCTTTCCGCCTCTTGTTTTAATAACGCCAGGCTCAATGATACACCGGTCATGGTAATAGTGTGGCTGTATGCCTTTCTCCTTCGACAGAGCGAGGACTTGCAAGTCACGCCTGAGTTCGTCCACCTCGTATTCGATGTTTGCAAACATTCGAGTGCACTGGAAAGACTCAAGAAGCGAAACGACTTTTGAAGGAATTGTATGTCGAGGAGTGTGTGATACGGTATGGAGAGGGATATCAAGTTTCACGAGGGATTTCTATGATCTGTAAACGAGCGCATCGCCACTAGTATGATTTAAGCTGTTACCTTGATCTCGGACAAATTGCGAAGGACAAAGTCAATTCTCCGCTTACTCCGATCGTGAGCAATATAGTCCTGGGGGCTAAGCAGGAAGAGTACTACGAGCGGTATCTTGTTCCGTGCTGCTTGTTTAGATGCCGCTGCGAGGGCTCTATTATCTATGACTGGCAACATTCAGGTGTTTCAGGGACGACGACGACTCGGCATCTCAGAGTAAAGTAACTTACTGCGCAGATCACCCATCCGCATCCAATAGACTATCGATTTTCCGGGGTGTGGGTTTTGGACCACATTGCACATCTCGGCGAGTAAGGTCAGGAAAGGGGGGTTGGCTTGGGCGGTAGCAGCGGCGGCAGCCGTGGCGACCTTTCGGGGTGCAAATGGACGAGTAGACTTCGCCCTCTTTGAAATGCCAGCTGAACTCGAAGTGCGGGCTCTCTTCGACATGGTGGAGAGGAAGAAAGGTTGCTTGGGCTGAGACAACGCTGGAGCCCCGATCGATGGTGTTGATCAGGAACACGTTGCCATAGAACGAGAGGGGGCAGCCCCATAGACGCTGTCCTCACGCCCGAGTACGGGACTGGTCTACAGTGATATGTAGCGCGAGAGCAGCCCCTAGCTCGAGGGTCATCAGACGCACCCACGAGAAATGGGAACCGACAGAAAATTCACCGTGCCAGCTCGAATCGATGCACAGAGTAGTGGTACATGTCATCGTCCATAATATCCGTTTGGCAAATTGAAGTAAAGTCCCCCTCTGATTTCCTGCAACGGGGGACGCAACGAAACATGGAGGACAGGCTCACAGCCGCCAATTACCAATTACGGCAACAGCCCAAAGCGGAACAGGGCGCGTTAGGTCTTGCCACCACACAGCGGCGTCGCCCTGCTCTCTTCGTACAGGTTCGCCCCTGCCACTACCCCGTTCGCCTGGTCATGGATTTGCCCACACAAAGAGAGATAGAGCTCGAGACTGCCCTTAGAAAACGAGATGCACAACTCGCGGAACTCACGGTGAGGCCAATGTCCACTCGAGAGCGCCCATGCCAACTTGGGTTGTCTATTGACCTCCTGGCTGACACTCACAGACCGAAATGTCACGACTTCGCCAATTTCTGGCCGTGCAACCCCAACCCTCCACGTCGGATCCCATTACGTTACCACCTACATTGGTGTCTCTGTTGTTGTCGCACGTCAATAAGGCGGCCTCGAACAGTGCACTCGCTGGTTCTTCGTCCTCAAGTACGGTTAATGCTGCGTTAACGCAACGCGTACGCTTGCTTCAGGAGGAGAACGATGAGCTATACAGTCTGCTGAAACACGGTGAAACCGGGAAATTGAAAGAGGAGGTACGAGGACTCCGACGTGTGGTGGATAGACTGGAGGGTGCACTCCGAGGTGACTATTCCTCATGTCGAAATACACACGTGCTAAATGTAAGCCCTTCTCAGAGTCCCATCAAGTTATCACATCCCTCTCGTAAGCTATCGCCGTGACCCCGGCTTCTGCTAGTATTCACCCATCTGGATCTTAGGACTGAATTAGACAAGTCATACCAAAGCTTTCAGTCTTGCCTGCGGCAGAAGCAGATTAACTTGCAGGTACACCATCTGCCGTCCCGAGACCCACACCACTTTTCGCCGCACCCGCTAGCCACCAATGGATTGTCCAAACCACCGCCGACGGGACCCAGAGCACACAAGAAACCACGTCTTCCTGAAGCCAAGGTGTCACCAGCTCAGTCGAATGTGTCACTTCCTCCGTCAAGGACACATGCTTCGGTCAAACATGAGCCCTCTCATTCGCCTCGCATTTCGCCATCTGAGATTCGTCCCAAGAGCAGCACAAAGATGGAAGTGGACGAAGACCCGCGGACGCGGCCACGTTCTCCACAAGAGAGGAACCGTCCGCGTCAACGCGAGAGGGAGCGTGCTCGAGACCGTGAACGCGATCGAGAACGCGACCGAGACCGAGATCGGTTTTCGAGACGGAATGGTACTGGAGGTGGGGGTGGTGCGGGACGCAGAAATCGTGGATACAATCATCCATACGCGGGTGGGGATCGGACGTTGGCAGAGAGAATGGGACTTTAAGCTTAAGTTTATTCGTTTCTCACCTTTATGTCTTGGTTGGCACACTAGCCTAACGTAGTGTATTTGGTACGAGAAAAGTTTCTTTCGTCTGTCGACTTGCGTGTACCGCCAGCTGATATCGTCTCTTGTAGTCTTGTAACGGTAACCTACCCCTGCCCATGTTGCTTGGGGCATGTCCAACTACATATTTATGGGATCACACACTGGACCCGGCCGGTACTCGTTGACGCACGTACAGTCTCACCCGGGACGGATTCTCATCGAGGCACGGTGGCGTGAATCCCAAGCGCAACTGATGCGCCACGGATCCTCGTCTGGTCAGAGATGCAAGGAATTATTAACATTATGAGCATCGATCATACCCTGGTTTTTAGACTAAAGCTAATGCCAAGACTGGGGCATCGGTAGTGATTCTGAACAAGGATACATGGATGCGATTTCGTGGGAGGTGGACTCTGTCCAAAGTATGTATAGCAGGTTGAGATTAGGGCTGATATTAAAGTGAGCAAAGGAGTGCAGGTGGTGACTGTACACAAGATGGTCGTGTTGAGTGAAGAGACAGTTTAGAGCAAGCGACACGCAGTGAGACTGGAAGGGTTGGGGTTGGAGTACAGCAGTATAACACGGCACGTAGTGGAGATGATACAATTGCGCCCGGCAAGGGAATGAGCGTTTCAGTGGGTGGTCAAGGGTGGCCCTGTCCCGTCGGATCTTGCACGACGAAGACTACGCACAGGTAAGCACACCACCGGCTCGTGATTCGCAGCACATGCTCGAGGTGTCCTCTCCCAAGGGATCGAGATAGAGGTCAAGGATGGAAATATGATCCGGGTCAGATGATCGGCATGGTGGCCGGGTAAACGAGCTGTCCGCAAGAAGAAATGCGGGAATAGGAGGGACAGGGGGAGGCGGGGAGCGGATGGCTGGGCTGGGTGGTGGGGAACGGCAGCGAGAGTGTGTGCGCTTCATGCGAGGGGACGGGAGAGATGGGTAGGGCCTGTTCTCTGCCCTTGGCGGGTCACAGTCGAGGCGGGGTGCGCTGGCCACGCGGTGGAGGGAATCATGGGAGAGGACGCAGCTGAAGGAGGGAGAGTCAAGGACGGACGGAGAGATTGACGGGGAGGGATGATTGCGGAGAGCGGGACGACGGCGGGGGGTGTCTTTTGTATAGTGCGGCGGGGAGGGAAGGGGAGTGACAGCAAGGATGGGAGACGGCATTGGGGGAGGGGGAGAAGGAGGGGTGGAGGACATGGATGAACGAGTGGAGCGGGTGTTGGCGACGAAGGATTTATATCGGAGCGATCATGTGGCGGTGCGAGCTAAGGTGGGGTTCAATCGTCTCTCCGGTCCGGTGTCGCTCCGGATCAGACCATGTCAGCCCCGTCCCCTCCTCCGTGGCTGGCACACCCTACAGATCCATCCGCCCCGTCCACCCTCCTCTTCATTCCCTTTCGTCATGTTCTCATTCTCGCTCGTCGCTTGCGCACTCTTTCCCCTACTTTCCTTCTCCCACCCTTCCCCACCCACACACTCCTTGCATCGCAGAGACTCTCACCGCCCCCGCGTCATCACCTATTATCCAGACTGGGTGATCCCTAAGTCCATAAATTATTCGCTATATGATGCCGTTATCTATGCTTTCGCTTGCCCTGACCAGAACCAGCAGCTGCAATATGACTCCGACGACGCACGCAACTTGCTCGCAACGTTCGTCTCTGACGCGCATGCCGATGGAACAAAGGCCATGCTCAGTGTCGGCGGCTGGACTGGCAGCAGGCCAGTCTCGTCACCTCCGACTTGCCTCACCCCCTCACACCTCTACCAGGTATTTTTCAGACGCAGTCGCAACTGCACAGAGCAGAGAGACCTTCGCCAACAATATTCTCGCCACCTACAATCTCTACAACCTCGATGGCATCGACATCGACTGGGAGTACCCGGGTCAGGTAGGCCAGCTGGGAAACACAGACAGGTCCGCCGATTCCGCCAACATGCTCAAGTTCTTCCAAGTCCTTCGACAGAAGCTCCCATCAGATGCCATTGTATCCGCTGCCGTACAAGATACCCCCTTTACCGGTTCAGACGGTCAATCGATGAGGGACGTATCTGCCTTTGCTCAGGTCGTTGAATGGATCACCCTCATGAACTATGATACTTTCGGGAGTACGTTCATTCTTCCTGCCCCACATACACACTCGGTCGCACCTCACCCCCTTTCTAGGCCGGCAGCCCCCTGGGCCAAATGCCCCTCTCTCCGATGGTTGTGGTAATTCCTCCCAGCCCAACCAGAATGCCGTTAGCGCCGTCGAATCCTGGACGTCGGCCGGCTTTCCTGCCTCCCAGATTCTCCTCGGTGTCCCAGCGTACGGCTACGTTATTGAGTCCCATTCTGAAAGGCTCTCCACACGTTCTACTTCCCGTGCTTATTCGGAAGATGGCAGTGGCCAAATTCAGTTCCAGTCACTCATAGATCAGGGGATTCTCACACAGCACTCAAACGGATCCTTTCGGGGCTCGTCAGGTTTCACCCGCGAATGGGACACATGCTCCTCAACTCCCTTCCTCCGTTCGGACTCGGCTGGACAGGTAATCTCATATGACGACGACCAATCCCTCGGTATAAAGGCGGCTTGGGTCAAAGCGATGAACATGGGCGGTGTCAACATGTTCGACGTACACGGGGATACTCCCCAACATCATCTCACCTACGCCTTACGTGACAATCTCTTACCGGGTCCTACACAATCAACAGCTCCTTCGAGTATCGTACCCTCTTCGAGCGCAGTGGCCCTGTCCCCGAACACGGTTGTCTCGTCTGCAAGCGGTCCTCCCTCTTCAAGTGTCTCCCACCCCAGTCCTGTTCCCCTGTCTGTGGCTCTACCCAGCGGCATTGTATCTTTTCCCCGTGGAAACTAACGCACTTGGGTCATGCAAGCTCTTCAGAGCTTGTTTGGCTCCCATCCTTTCCGGTCTTTTGTGCATTACGTTTGTCTGGCATGAATCATGTCCTCGGTCCCTCACTACGCCATTAAATGTGCTGGTACGATAGTACACTATGTAGGCTCGTGTCATGCGCTTAGCAATACCACGATGAATTCGATAAAGATTATCAGACAAGTCCAACAGAATCCGGTGCCCAGAAGCCTGGAAACTCGAAGTGAACGTACGGAAGCAGAGAGCGGACGACACGCAACTCTCAGACGACCACTAGTATATCCATGTCCCTCCTGGCTACTAGTGCAGTCCCTCGCTTTGGACCATCTCGATCTCGAACCAACAGGGCGTCCAACAACATCACATGCCATCAACAGCACGGCATGCGCGATGGAACCGGGCGAAATACTGCCGATGATAACGGTGTGGCGATATTGCGAAATAGTGACTGCTACGAGCCGCCCAAACAAGACCGGTATCTACGCCATGAGAAGGCGAGGAACAAGTGAAGTGGCAAGGCATGGCCAATAAAACCTGATATAGTGTTCCCGAAACTCGAAGACAAGCCTGCATTTGGGAACGGGCCTGGATGACAGCGACTGAATGGCAACTCGTTACATACACGACGTGCAACGCCTGTTTTAAACCAGACAGAGTGGAAGAGTCGCACGGATTACAAATGTAGCGTGTGTTCCCAACGGACACAGCGGAGCTCCTCGTACGTGAGGTGGCCGCATCACGAAGAAACTAGGCGCAAGTGAGGGTGGGTCGAGAACACGTTATGCGAAGTTGACGAAGCAACGATTGTCGTGCAAACCATTTCGAGTGGTCAAGGACGGGAGGTTTAGAGCAGAAGACGATTGGCAGTGACGTTGGGAGGTCACCGTCGATGTGGCTGTAACCAAATCGGCGCTGGTTCGGATGCTTCATGGAGTCCCGCCAGAATAGAGGTTATTTGCACATATATGTACGTGTTTGGTTCATAACACAAACAAAACCACACTAGCTCTTCGCCTCCTCGTCGTCCTTCCATGGCATAATTCTAGTGAGTGTTTGTTTTCTCCACAAGTTTTCATTTCGCGCCTGCGGCAGTGATGATGCCTTTGTTCACATTGCATGAAAGCACGAGTCAGAGACGAGTGCTTTGTGAGTTTTTCTTCTACAACGGTAGCTGAGCCGCAGCGTTGAAACAACTAGTGTCTCAGATTTACTGACGCTCATCATTCAGCCGCACAGCTTACAACGTGCTGCCATAGCCCGTCAACAGAGAGGATCAATCCCATCCGGAACTGAACCCAGTGTATGTCAAATGTCGGCCGTTGTGGCCAAATCAAATGCGTCCTTGGGAACTTGGCCTTGAATTGATGTCAGAGCGCCCTTCAAGATGTAAAGATACGGTGCAGATTTGACAGGCGGCGGGAAGGATTGATATCCGATCAATAAGTTGCAGCGGGGGCATGAGAACCTGTACTGCCTTTCGTGGCCACCGGACCTGTAAAGGACAAGTAACTCACAATCGTAGCATCTCACGTCATGATGTGTGTGACTGACCTTTCTACAAGCGCGGGTTTCGCAGGGTTGGCATTCAGTTTGAAGACCACCGCTTTCATGACGCCACTGTCCTGAGAACGTATGATCGTAGCCCCATCTGTTTGACGCTTTGGGAGCTCTCCAAGACCTTTTTCGATCACGAGCTAGGAAAAAAAAGTGCCAAGTGAGAAAAAAAAAGAGGAGAGATGGTTGAAACCTACAATGAATTCCCCGCAGATGCAATCTGTGGAGTCAACACAGATGAGCGCTGAGCGCCGGGTCAATACAAAAGAGTGACTGATGACTCACAATACACCCGGAGAGCTGCTGTCGCCGACGCCGTGGGCTGGGCTACAGTGCAATGTGACAGGCCATTAAGACAAGAGCAGTTGCAACAACATGGTGATGACCGGGCTTACCGTCTGTGGAGGAGGACACGGCTGAGCGGGAGACGACCTTGGGCATGATGCGCACAACTTGGTAAGATGTAAAGGCGATGATGATCGTTGCAATATAAATCACGTGATCGTCCCGCCAACTCGGGAACTTTGGCAGGTCCAATTGTCTGGACGGTCTTGTTACTTATCCTCACCCATCTTCGTCTTCGCCCTCATCTTTCTGTATGGCAGAGAAAGATGCGACAGCGAGGCTTCGAAGAGCAGTCAAAGGTATGTATCTTCGCACTCGTCGCCGCAACTCCTTATCCTTTTACAGAGAACAATCTCTTTCTTGTCAAGAGACTCATACAAAGAACGGACATGCGAAATCCTGACCCTGGCACAAAGCGGTACACTTCTTTAGCGTGGGCTGCTGCCCTCGGTCACGAGGAAACATTCGAGTTTCTTCTGACCGCTGGTCACGACGACGACGAGCTTAGCAGAGTGTGTACCCTGCACACCGTTCCCCCCTCAGCTCCCGGCTTACATTCTGACGGCCAGGACGCAGAGAGTAACACGATCCTCATGCTCCTCGCTGATTTTAAACCACCACCACCAAATCCGTACGCACCCGGTCCACCTCAAGTCGACCAGATGGGTGCTGCACTTCGTATGGCTCGGTTGTACTACGACCGCTATCCATGGATCCTTGATTGGTCCAACTCTCAGGGAAGAACTGCACTCCATATGGCAGCCCTAAAAGGAAACGAGGAACTTGTCCGCGTGCGTGAATTCTAGGCTTCTTAGTTCTCGCATGCTATTTTCTTATTATATGCCATCGGTTTGTCATTAGATGTTGTGTGATTTGGGCGCTGATTTTGACTTGGCCGATAATAAAGGCAATACCCCTCTCCACTAGTGAGTTTTCACTTTCCATTTCTTGGTCAGGACCAAGCCAATGGTTGTATCGTCAGCGCCAGCTCTTGGGGTCACATACCGGTATGGATGTAAGTTGACCTTCGTTGCATGTGGTACTCATCACATCACTCAGATTGTCCAACTGCTGATTGAACGAGGTTGTCAGTTTGCTGCACGTAACAACGATGGGTTCACTGCCTCGGATTATGCTTACTCGTGAGTGGCCATCTTTCCCTGACCGAAGCGTTCCAACGGTCATCCGCAGGTTTAGCACCAGAGATACGCTACAGGACTCTGCACGTTTACAGTTTGAGAACAACAAAAAGTCTCGACGTATGGTCTTTGCCCAAGCCGCAGCTAGAGGGAGCGAATGGGGAGGTGGCCTGGTGATGGGCCGGTCTGCCCATATGTCCATTAGACCAAAAGACTTCGATAGTGCCACTGCACGTATGCGAAGCGGTTCTGGTGGAAGTCGCACAACAACGACTTCAGATAGTGGCGACTTTGACATTGCTGGACTTGCGCCTAATGTGGCTGCAAGCTTATCTTCACTATCTTCCTCTGCATCTCATCATCCTAGGCAGCCACCTCAATTTCTACATTCGCCGTCACAGAGACCTGACAACGTTTCATCCTCAAGTAGCAATGGTACCTTCTCCGCTCCTTCTCCCGGTCCTTCGCAGTCACTGTCCTTCAACCTTCCGCCTCAAGCATCGCTATCACCCATTGTAAATCGGATGCGAGAACGGGATGCCGACGAAATGGAAAAGTACATGAGGCGGAATCGAAGTGGAAGCGCGGGAACATCCTCGACAGATAACAAGTCGCAAGCTGGACCCACTTTGGGTACAGGAGGGCCTTCGACTAGCAGTGATGAATTCGATGGCATATCTTCGCTAGCAATAGCGGGTATGACAGCTCCCCGGAAGCTGTTGCGTCCATCCTTTTCTGCTGCGCAGCTACGCACTTCACCCTCTCCTGTCCTCATCCCTACCCAACCGGGACATAGCGATGCATCTCGACATAGGTCCGGAACGAATCCCAGCAGTGCACGTCCCGGACAACCCTCTCTGTCCCCTACTCCAATAGTCTCTAGGGCGTCTTCGTCTGATGGCCCTCGTCATGAGGAGAAGCTAGCCGAACAACCAGAGATATATGCTGGACCATCGATGCAATATGCATACTTCCCAGAACCGCCAAGAAAATACAGTCGTGGTGCTTCATCTTCGGCTGCGGCTGCAATCACACGTCGTCTGCCCTTTAATCTACTTTCGAAACCCCCCCCACCCCCGCCCCCTGAGCACCGGCACGGCGGACATCGAAGAGGGTCTTCTACGACGTCCATTCGAGGATGAGCTTTCGCGATGTTTTCTGCATGTACATTTCCCTGTAGTCATTCGTTCGCAGAACTGTTGTTAGATTAGCTTGCGAGGATTCGGTGCAGCCTACGGACTACGCCATGTAGTAAAAAAGGTATCGCTCACCGCATGCGTTGGCGGAGAATGCCGAATTAGTCTTCGCTCAAAAGGGAGGCACGAGTTCCCGCTCTTTAGCCCTTGTCGTGTTCGTTTCGTCTATGCCCCCAAACTAGCTCCACTCTCGACATTTCTAGCGTCTCCACCCCTTCCCTCATGGCTATCCCGTACAACATTGATGCCGACCCCGACCCAACGTCCCAGATCCCATGGCCCACTGCCCGACACAGGCGACACTCATCGTCCGGTCTCCAGCTTGATCAGAGCTCTGGGCTCCCCATCGAAACAGCAGTCTCGTACCATAGTACGGACGATTGCGGGAAGCGGGCAGCAGTTCCAACCGAACACACGCGACACCTTCTAAGCACATGGAACCTTATAACACTCAGTATATCTATGGCAGGAGCTCAAATTGCCTGGACCGTAGAGCTAGGGTGAGTGTCAATTTCGAACGTGTGTAAGGCGTGGCGGAAGGATATCATAGGTAACACCCTGTGTAGATATGGCACGCCGTTCCTCCTATCTCTTGGTATATCTGAGCAAGTTACGAGTCTCGTTTGGCTTGCTGGTCCTATCAGCGGATTGATCGCTCAACCTCTTATCGGTGTGTTCCCCCCCCCTGCTACGTGGACTTTGCCTGGGGCTCATCCTGCCACAGGTGCTATCTCTGATAGGTCACACTCCAAGTTCAGACGGAGGTATTGGGTTGTTCTGTCGACTGTTGCGCTCGTCCTCTCTACGTCTGCGCTTGCGTACTGTCAGACTATTGCCTCATTCTTTGTCGACCTGTTTGGTGGAGGTGCTGGCGACTGGGATCCTGCACGACAGAAGCAAGTGCGTCATATTTGTACAAGGATATACCTGCGCTAACATCACATTTGAAGGTTTCAAATGTCGCTATTGGGATCGCCGTCTTCGCCTTCTATGTTCTTGATTTTGCGCTCAATGCCTTGCAAGCCTCCTTACGCAACCTCCTTCTGGACATCACCCCTCCTGAGCAGCTCAATACCGGAAATGCATGGCATAGTCGTATGACTCAGGCCGGCAACATTGTTGGATATGGTTTTGGTGTGTGCATATACTTATCATGACAACGTCCGTGTCTTCAACGCACTATGGATAGGATTTCTACCGCTTGCGAAGCTTTCTTTCTTGAATTTCTTGGGAGGTGACCAGTTTCGCAAGTTTTGTGTTGTCAGCATCTTTCTTCTCGTCCTTACCGTGTGGATTACATGTTTCTGCCATGAAGAGAAAGAAACCATCGACAAAGGGAAAGAAAGGTGAGACACACCCCCAGCTGTTTTCCTTTACACAAGTTGATCACCCAAACACAAGGCACAATAAGCTCTATGGTGTGTTGGAGAACATCTATTTAGCCATCACTTCCCTCCCCAAGCCCGTCAAGAGAGTTTGTTTCGTACAAGTATTTGCTTTCATGGGATGGTGCGTTGTCCTCCCTGGTTGTATGACTCTGTTCCATCTTACAAGACTTCCCGCACAGGTTCCCCTTCCTCTTTTACTCCACCACTTACGTCGGTCAAGTCATGGCTTACCAACTCGGCCAAGAGCCAGATATTGAGATCGCCACACGGTCCGGTGAATTTGCGATGCTTCTTCACAGTATTGGTATGTTCCACCATGTTTTCTTTTTTCTAACATTTGGTCAAATGACTTCGCCCCAGTGGCTGTCATCGCGGGTGTTGTTCTTCCTAGCCTCGCACGCCGTGATCCTGCCCTCCTTCCCGAAAGCGGCGATGACGAACAGACACACATTCAGCGCCTTCGCTTTAACCTGCACAAGTGGCGTGACGAAGCTCTCGCTTCCGGGAAATCAATCCGGTTCCCGCGGAGGCCACTCCTCTTGAGGGACATCTGGACGGGTGCTATGTTATTCTTTTCGATACTCATGTTCTCTTCGTTTTGGATATCAACAGTCCCCGGAGCAATTGTCATGATCAGCCTTGTTGGAATCTGTTGGAGTGTAGCTTGTTGGGTACCTTTCGCTATCATTATGGAGGTGGGTAGCCCTTTCGTTCTGTGGGTATATTGGGTATTGACCGATTTGACACAGTTTCTCAAGGAAATGGTCGAATGCCCGTCGGCACCAGTTATTCCACATGTGGCGGCACTCCCTGCTAATGAACATGATCCCCTTGTGCAACATGAGTATGACGATACAGAAGCAGACGGCACTGCGGCTGGCGAGCCATCGAGCGGTAGAGAAACAAAACTTATGGCAGGGGGAACAATACTTGGAATCCATAACCTGGCGATCGTGATGCCACAATTCATCGTACGTATTGCTTTCATTTCTTGTAAGTTAATCCCATGTCCGCACACAACAGATCGCAATTGTCTCGAGCATCATCTTCCGCATTGTTGATGAACCAACGCCCTCCGAGCCATTTCCTTCTCCTCACCCTGAGGGTGTTTTGTCGAGTCTCGCATTGGGTGGCCATACGACTTACTTTGGCAAGAATGGTGTGGCATGGGTATTACGGTTTGGTGGGCTCTGCACACTCTTAGGAGCTGTGTCTGCGAGGATGGTGCCACCCACAAAGGCAGAGAAGGAGACTCGAGCCGCATTCAGAGCGTTGAAGGTTCTGAGAGAGGAGGAGCCTTGATCTTGGCGCGCAATAGGAACGCGTAACGTCGAACAGCACATTCTTACATTTCTCATCTACGATTTCCTTTGCATTGCAATACTTCGTCTAGTTATGCTCTACCAATCTGGTCGTCCGCGTCGTCAACGTTTTACCTGCATGTACGATGTAACACTAATGCGTTTGATGTGTCATTTGCTCGTCGTCCATTAAACAGCCATCAGTGTAACTGCCCAATCCCATCCACTCCCCGTCCTCGAAGCAACAGAGTGAGAAGGTACAATCGTCAGAGCCGGCATTTCATTCTTGAACATGGCTTCGAGGAGGGGAACGACGACTGCAATTTAGGTCGTGAAAATGATGTTAGCATGCATCATCAGGGGAGAACAAAGTTTCGACATACGTCTGCTGCTTACGCTCGATCGACGGGTCACAAACGCTTTTGCAGCCAAGGTACACTCCAAAAAGGGTGTAAACTCCTGAATCGCCCTTATCTGAGATGCTACTTGCGCGACAAACGTATCTCGTAAAGTAGGCGTGTCCGAATCTCGTACAAGGATAACTGCGCAGGCCTCTGAAGAGGGTGGAAATCCCGATATCTCATAGTGGACTTGAATCACCGCGTCAGGGTACCCAGGGTGTTGAATCGTCACGTCGCCTTCATTTTAGGTATCGACCAGAACACGCCATGAAGGTCAGGGATGCCGCTATTGAACGTGGTAAACGTTACCTTGAGTGAATTCCGGGGACTTGTCCATTGCTGGTGCGTCTTCCTCCACACCCTCTTCCGTGGATGACTTTAGATCAAGGGTGACAAAACGGCCACTGTGCACGAGAACTTGTTTCTCTATGCGAGCACCACGTGGAAGGGACGAGAGGACTACATAGAGCGTCGGGGTCAACTTAATTCATCGTCAAAAGGGTTAGTGTGGTCCAGAGAGGGGCTGGCGGCGAGAGAGTCATACCCCGTCAACCAGTTCCACATTCTTCTGGATAGGGTCCAGATCTGCTACATGAACGAGATAATACGTCGCAAGCTGGATCCATCCCCCCTCCCCACGTCCAACCCTTGAAACGTCATTCGTGGCTGACTGGGAGCTTGAATCATTGCCGCCGAATCCACCTTCGCTGCCATCACCTAACCTAGAATTCGGCGCAGCCCGAATGATTCGCACTGTGTGCTGCAGTACGAGGGCTGTCTCGAGTGGGAGAATGGAAGACGGCGACAAAGGTGTCGAGGGTACGGTTGAGGATGGCAGAGCCAGAGAAGAAGGTATTAATCCAATCTGACCTGATATGAATGTATAAGGTGGTATCTACGCATGGAACACTCGTTGAGAACGGCGGATTGACAACACGTTGACCCCAAGGAGGATGAGGAGGATCACCAACAAAAAGGAAAACTCACGTACACTGATAGCTTGTGAATAAGGACCTATGTTCGCGGGTGCCCAGTAGCTCAAGCTCTGGACGTGAAGAGCCTCTCTCTTTCCTGTTTCTCCTTTCACCTTCTTTGTAACCCTCTTATTGACCAGTGTCCTACTCGGTTCCTCAACCCATGCTAGACAATCCAGTCCAACGCCTATCCCACCAACGCCAACGCAAGCTCTTGCAGGCGGCGATGCGCCAAAAAAGGATGCGTAAGCAGTATTGGCAGAAGAGAATGTCGATCCGTCGAGGTCCGGGAGAAGGAGCATAATGGTCGCCGAAGACGGGAGGAGCTCCAAGTGTACGGAACATGGGGACAAAGTCTGGGCCAGCAAGTCTGGTTGATTGAAAGTATTGGCAATAGTATGATAATGATGGGCCTATACGCACTTTGAAGTATTTCAAAGCAACGAGCGACCTCATATCCAGCATCTGAGGGATGTGAATGAATTGTCTGGGAGCGGACGTTCCCGACCGCGATCCACGGACCAACGCGACGGACAGATGGCCCAAGTTCAGGTATCACATGGGGATATATTGAGTTGATTCGTAAGGCTGGATCTGGTCCTGCACCACAAAGGGACCTCTCCACATCTATACGCAGATTTTCAAACGGGCGCTCGAGTAAGGAAGGGACAGGAATATCGAGACCGGCTACCGGAGCAGCCTCCTTTTCGATTAGTAGCGCATGCTTGATTCGCAAGTAAGCCACGGGCGCGACGTCGTTGCAGTCCACCACCACCACCTCTTTTACCTTGATGTCGATGCGGCTCTTGAATAGTGGACTGTCGGTCGTAAAGGTCTCGTATTCTCCTCCCTCTCCACACGGGTGTGTGCCAAATTTATGGTGGAGCAGTTCAAGTTTTGACTGCATAGTTGACAGTGGTCTTGCAAGATCTGAGGGGATTAGTCCCGCTCCCGCGATTTTGATGAGGATAGCATTTAAGCCGGTAGATATCACTTCCGAGAGGAGAATATTCTGATTGCGTTGCCAGAGGTAGGCAAGAGGTGTCAGCGAAAGACGACGGCAGCTGCAAACGAGTGAGCGAGATAACAGCGAGGAGCCGAGCCACGGACACATGTTCTATGCGTACACGTTGATAGTTAGAGAGGATGGCGCCGACGGAGACGGCTTGTATGTCCCGGTGGTGCTCCTGGAAACTGATTAGACGTGGAGAGGGAAAAGGTGGTAGACGAACCAAGACATTGCAGAGCAGTGCATAGAGGTCTTCTGTCTCGTCCCCGACGATGCCACCGCCACCAGCGGATTTGAGGCCATACTCTGCGGCCTGCTCTACTGGACTGCCCTGTATGACACGTCTGTAGAGAGGCACGTCTAGTGCGGCTGCGACGAGTGCTATGGCGTCCTGGCCGACGGTCTGGTACATGTATGAGTCGATTTCATCTAGCCATGGCCGGTGAGCAGGGGAGACTCGTAGGAGACGCACGCACCCTTTCCGGAGCGAGGAGAGAGCGTCGCTGCGGCTACGAGCTGGTGATGGTTGTGCTGGCAGTGCAGCAGATTGAAACAGCTGTCCTTTCCGCCGCTGAGCAACGCGACGTACTTCATCGCGGGGTCGGCGTTGACAACGGTGGACGCAACCCTGTTCTATCTTATCGTGCCGACCCCCAAACGCGGGGTGTTGGGTGTACGACGCCAAGTGCTTCCCGACGTCGACTTGCACGTCGTTCGCGATGCTTTCTGCTCACTACACTGGCAGTTCGCCCGCTCACCCCCATCCCCAGCACACACCTCTCCATGGACACATCCTTTCTTCTCATCCCGGCCAGCAGGCACAATATGCCCACCACCAACACGCCCTTTCCTCCCTCCTCCCTACTCCGCCTTCCTCGCCCCCGACAATTGGCATGCATCCAGTAGAAAGCACGATTTCCCTCCTTGAGTCTCTTGTTGCCTTTTATCATCAGGAGCGTATGTGGGTATACCGCACCCGCGCTCAACTCGAGATGGGCCTTCTCCACCGTGCTCCCGATTCCCAATCCGACAGCTCTGCTCCCACCGATGTTGAGCTCGATGACGATACCGACTCTCTAGGTCAGTTGCAGACACAGTCTGCGTCCTCCACAGACCCAGGAAAGATGACAGAAAACACTTCTCCTTCTCCACCAACGAAATGGTTGAGGCGCAAAAAGGCCTTCAATCTCAGACTCGAGGGTATCTCCTCCACACGCAGCATGCTCCCCACAGTCACACGCGGGGGGATCTCGAAGCATCCACACCCGCATACCCAACATCGTACTCGGCAGAGCTCAAATCTTAACCCGGCGTCAGTCCCAACCTCTTCGCACCAAAGTGCGACGCACGGGTCGACCTTGGCCGCACTCCACCCACACCCGTCCGTATCGATGGCCCCCTCGTCAGAGAATGCTGTATCATTTTATCCTCCGACGGCAGTTAACATGACGACAACACTGACATCCCCATATCTCTCCCATCCCTCATTCCAGTTTTCGACGACGGCCAATCAGCAGCCTCTTGCGTCTGAGGCATCGACGCCTCGACTCGTCTCGACAGCTGCACACCATACACGTTCCAATGTCCAACCAGCTCAATCACAGCCGACACACACAGGTCCGCTCGTTCTCGGTGCCGGGGGTCGTGAGCCAACTGTTCAAATACTGGAAATGTTTGAGCGAATGATGCAGGCCCGCATGGAAAGCTGTGAACGGATGACAAGAATGGTCAGGGAAGCGAACAAGCCTGGGGGTATTGGTACCGGGGGCACAGGCGCTGTGGGAGGGGTTAGCTTCGGGAGCGTAGGGGGGCCAGTCGGTGGATTTGGTGGGCCGATTGGGTTGCCCGTAGGCATTGGGCCTCAGGGAATAGTTGGGGGGTACCCACATGTCCAAGCCACGGCTCAAGGATCAGACGGAGAGATGATATCCACGCAGACAGCCACGCAGCAGGGATTCCCGATAGGATGAACATGTACTATATCGTCGTTGTCGCCGTTGAAAACGTTGATGTCTTGTAGGAATGGCAGTGTCAGCGCGGTGTGGCTGTAGCAGGGGAGCGTCTTGTCTGCTTGTGTTCAGACTACCATGTCTGTTCGATATGCCCCCATACCGAATCCCCGCACCGACCCAGACACCAGCCCCGAGCTTGACGCCGCCTTTGACGACCCCGATGACTCCGACGACCCTGACGAATACCGTCCTCTCGGTCTTCATCACCCTCCATCTTCGCCGTCAGTAGACCACAACACCAATCCCACCCTCACTTATGACTTCGACACCCCCGTCGCAGACTGGGACCGACCCCCATCCGGCTCTCCGCCCCCAGCAACATCTTTCGCACTCCCGAACTCTATAGGAAACTCCAACGGGATTATACCCACATTCACACACGACATCATCCGCTCACCGACCACCTGGTGGAGACGTACCACTGCCTTCTTGCCCAATTTTCAACTGCTTAGTCCATCTAGATCACCTAACAGAGCGCGAATAGTAGGCGGTGGAGCGGGCAACGATGGCGTGTTCAGTAATGTTAGTGCGAAGCCCATTGCTTCTGGGGCTCGCGGACAGGAAGGTCGGTCTCGATCCCTTTCAGCCTCCCCATGTCCTCACTTTTCCTCGCCGAAGGTGATAGCATCTATGTCGTTCCCGAGGAATCCTCTTCGGCAGCACCACCCTCTTATGCCGCTGCACAGGCAGACGCAGCACCGCCATACCACACTTCATTCGTCCTCCTCCCTTCCTCCGCACCCTATGACACTAATGCCCTCTCTGGCCCACAAACACAAGGCTCAGTCGTTGTCGACTCCTTACCTACAGGCACTCTATTTGCATTCCTTTGGAACACACTTGTCAGCACCACCTTCCAGTTCGTTGGATTTGTGTTGACTTGGGTCATGCACACGACACATGCCGCCAAATTCGGGAGTCGCGCGGGCCTTGGTATCACCCTGATCCAATGGGGCTTTGCGCTACGTGCTAGGCTCGATGATACTATGAATGCCGGAACAGGCGCATGGGAAGACGGCACCGGACTCACGTTTGGTGGTACTAAAGAAGCAGAGTACTACGACATCTTTCCCTCGCTCGGTAATAGCACTGCTCCTGCCATCTCCACGCAACCCTTACCCGGACAAGGTGAGAACCAATGGAATAATTCGTTCCTGACGGGTCCAATCGCGACCGAGTGGCTTTCATTCTTCTTGATGACCATTGGTTGGTTCCTACTTTTAACCTCCTCTCTCGGGTTCTGGCGTGTCAAGCGATGGGAACGATCCATGTTGGTTTCTCATGCGTCCAATTCCTCACCCTCTTCGGGTAGTCATGCCAGAACACAGTCAGAGGCACTGGACGAAGAAGAATACAGACATCAGTCCTTCTTTGAGCGCATCGGCCTATTTCGCCACGCAACTCAACATCAACCGTCTGAACTTGATGTGGGACGTCAACGTTGGGTCTGATACAACCTCCGTCTGGCCATTAAAGCGGTGTTTCGTGGTGTTTCGATCCCGAGCGCGCGAGGAGAGCGAGGGAGACTTTCGCAAGGGAGTCGAGGATTTGAGGGTCGCAGAATTGTTACGAATGATCGCATACCCCTCGTTATCTTGCTAGAACTCGAGGCGGACAACCCACCTTTGGGTGAGGTGCCGAAACATATCTATCTGTGTTGTTCTATACGCTAATCGCCACTTTGTGTCGGAAGGGATTCACTCACTTACTGCACGCCGCATTCTATAAATCTATTGCTGCTGGACAGATACGTCTGGCATTGTAACGAACCTATCAGCGTTCGTTCGGGTACTTTTCCGCTGACAGTGCACGAATCTACATTGATACGCAATAAAATAAATTGCTTTCTGTGACATGTTTTTTTTTTCCTGCCAACTCTGTAGTTAGGGCCACTTGCTTATGGACGCTTCCTCAGAAACACCTCTACATTGAACTCCAGTGCTGAGCAAGGGTAGTTGATCTCGAAATTGGCCAGTACAGAGGGATGTAGCACACCCAAAGTACCTATCACTGTGTCCCTGGGTATAGTTGTCTCCTTGACATTGTTAAGGATCGACTGAATGATTGGGGAAGAGCGATAGTAGATCATCGCAGAACGACCGGGGAAGTAGACCGGATCTGCGCAGATAAACGTGTTAGCGGAATACATCAGAGAATGAAACACATGAACGACCATCCCCTTCAGTTATGTAGTAACCACGTAGCTTGTCCTTGTCCCCCTTTCCGATCCTGGGCACTTCTAGCATCTTCATGGCCCTGTCTAGCAGTCCATGCACAATTTCAAACCCAGCAGTCTTACTACACCAAATAGCGGCAGCGTGTCTCTCGTTTCTCGCTTGACGTTCCTTGGTAATATCCTTGAAGACGACATCAGAGACTTCGAAAAGGCGGATGGGTAGGGGATGAGATCGATTTTCTCGGATGGTCTTGAGAAGGCCTGGGAGAAGGGATGTTCGTACAACTTGGAATTCAAGAGTTTTTGGGTTGGCAATTTTGACGGCGAAATTGCCTGGATCAGGATGATTCATGAAGTCAAAATTTTCTTCGTGTGAACACTGCCCGTGTCACCGCGATCAGCTCTATGCACCATCGAAAATGGGGACGAAAGTGTATACCAGAATAAGCGGCAACCCTTCCACCCACCCAGCCATTGCCCACTCTCTTCGGATGATGTCGGCAAGCCTTGTGATTTCCAAAGGCTGTGCAATTGTACTCGTTTGCGGGAAGACGTCGGGAAGGTTGTTGAAGCCATAAGCAATTGCCACATCCTCTATGATGTCGACCTCATGGAAAATATCTGGGCGAGTGCAAGGAACAGTAACGGCTAATTCGTCGGAGCCGAGAGATACACTCGAGGATAGAGACATGCGAGCAAGAAGTTGGGCAATAGAGGTGGTAGAGAGTGAGAGTGATGTGCAGGAGTTGATATAAGATGTACGCGCTATGACGGTCCTTGGTACGATGTCAGGCGAGATACGCGTTGATCCATCAGAAAAGATGATCTTGCATGGTTCAATCCTGTAATAGATGCGTAAGCGTTCTAAGCACATTACGGTAATAGAGTACCCTAAAGGTGTAGGAAGCCTCCGAAGACGTACGTGAAAGGTTCTTCGCAATACTCCGAGAACATGGTTGCGACTATATTGACAACAATTTGGAGCTTCGTGTCATCCGTGCCGGTAACATCTATGAAGACGTTCCGCGTATTGAGCGTGATTTTACTGTGTTCAGAGTTGATGACGGGAGGAAAGGAGAGAACGCGATCCTGTTGGTCGTATATGATTGGGTAGACGGGTGCATCGCGAATGATAGGGAGGTATTTTGCAAGATGCTTGTCGCTCTGTAAAGTATATTAAATATAATCAGTGCCCTGCGTCACCGGAATACCTCGTAAACCGTCATAAGTTCTTTGGCAGTGTACACTTCCGTCTTCGTGAGTGGAACAAACTTAATTGCCTCAGGGTCTCTGGCCTCGTATCTGAACGGGGGCTCGATCGTGTCGAGGTCATGTGTACCGATAGAAACAAGCCAACGCCGTCGTCCAATGTTTTGATGAAGCTTGTCTTGAAGGTCGATGAAAGATGCATAGGAGCGTGAGGTGAACTTCAGATTGCGGAGAATGGCACAGGCAAACAGTGGACGGATGCGCTGAGTCTGATCATGGGTCCGATTGAGTCAAAAAATCAGCTGATGTGCATCCAATCGTGTGGACAGGGTAGAAGACATACATCGGGGAGGACGTGAACTGTAAGAAGGCTATCTTCTCCACCTGGGGGGTAGACGAGTCTGTATTGTGGGGCTTCCGCTTTGCCCAGAAAGGCTTTAAGCACACGGGATATGCCTTCTATGCAAAGGAGATCGTATCTTCGAGGATAGCTAATTAAGTAGAACTCAGTACGGGGAATGATACGACTAACCTATTGGCTGGGACCTCGATTTTAAGTTGCTGGAGGGACGTGGTGAGAACTGGATCACGTCGCTAGTCAAGTGGTTCACGCACCGGCCTTGCCGCAGGAAGTCCATTCCCGATCACCTCCTTTACCTCTTCGGTTGTCTGAAATCGCATGTCGTGGGCTGAAGAGAACGCTGATCATAAGGTTGCAAAAAATACATACATCCTCATCTAGCTCGAGACCGTATTCGAAACATAGTCTGTCGAACTCCCCCATGGCTGGGGAATAGGATCAGTAGTTTGTTCAAAGTACACCAGGAGGTAGCACTCACTATATTCCCTCCCGAGTCTCTCGAAAAGATCCGCTTTGTCCACAGCAACGGTGGGCATCGTTAAATGAAGGTACTGGATGAATGGAGCCGGCGTTATCAGTGGCCGAAGTTAATCTCGACAGGGTTAGGTGGCACGTGTCCCCCAGATACCTTTCACTCAACGCATCACACAGCGAGCTACACTGACGAGCAGAATGTGCCCCTCTCCCCTCATCGCACTGCTCCTCATCACTCTCGCTAGCGCTCAGAGCGAGCTTGAACTAATTCGTGTCCAACATCGCATCGTTCACCCGAACCTTCCTATAACACCGTGGTGTGAACTTGGAACCATCGCTCTTCCATCCTTCCGCTCTATTTCGCCCTTTGGATCTCCTGCCACGCTCGTCCCCTCCGATACTCTACTTGATGACCTTGCCCAGTTCAGGGAGTCAGTGGACCCTACGGTCGAAGGCGCAATGCACCAGGTTGCACTCAATCGCCCCGGTATTCCGGACAGCGTATGGCCAACCTCTGTTGTGAAAGCAGTGTGTCATGTCAACGTCCTCGAACCTCCCAGCAGCTCACGAAAACTTTGCTAGTGTCACCTACCCGGATCGAGCTCTTCGCATCTCACTATTCATTTATCTCCTTCCGGCCTTCCGTTTGGTGTCGATCACTTCGTCTCTCCAGTCCCCCATGACGGCTCGTGCCCTCCTCCTGATACGCTCAAGTCATATCCTGCACACAATACAACCGTTACACTCATGTCGCCACGTCACCCCCCTCAGCACGTCCTTCTCCTGTGTACATTGTCTCTTTCTGACGTGTCGCCAGACCTGAATTGCGCACCTCGCCTCCACTGACAGCACAAGGTGAACCGATAGCACCAACTCCCGAAAAGAGCTTCTTGCAAAAGTACTGGATATACATGGTCATAATCCTTGGTGTCCTTTGTGAGTCTTGTCCCTATAATGGTCTGCTAACGGGTGATCATGTTTCCATAGTGATTTCAGGTCCGGCAGACGAACCTGCAAGGAACAGTGGAGGTCAGGGTGATAGATGAATATAGACTGGGGGGATTTAAAGCTGAGCTTTTGCGTGCTGGTATCGCCCACCAAGACAGAGTAGTTCTCGCCGTCCTTTGACACGTTGGCTAAATATTGGTGTAACATGCTCAGCACAGCGCCATTTCAGTATCGTTTTTGGGTCCGACCCACTCCAAATAGTCGAGTAGTGCAGGAAGCCCGGAGGCACAGGCTGCTCGTCTTTTCACACAGCTTCATGCCATAGTTCAGACCCGATCTATCCACCCCAGCGTCTTTGCATATCAAGCAATGCCAATCTTTATCCGTCCCGCGACCAAGGAAGATGAGGTGGCACTCTCCAAGATTTGCTTGGAGACGTCCGAGGCTGGCAAATCTGGGAGGAGCATCCACAATTACCCGTCGCTCCCGGGTGAAGTCTATGCCCTCCCTTATGTCAATGTTCTCGGTTGTGTATGGGGTTTCGTTCTGGTCGAGGAGCCGTCCGAGACATCCCCTCTGTCAGACGAGTCTATCGTGGGGTATACCCTTGGCGCACTAGACTCTCGCGCATTTGAGGCTGCCGCCACGCAAGCCTGGTGGCCGCCTCTCAGGGAAAAATACGCCGAGGGATCCCTTGCTCCACCCCTACCAACGGAGGCTGACCGGAGATATATAAAGTCTATCATGGCTCCTCCTTCTGTGCCAGTGGCCCAGATCGCATTCTCTCCAGCACATTTACACATCAATATTCTGGAATCGCATCAAAGGAAGGGATGGGGAAAGAGATTAATTGGGGTGGCGATCAGACATTTGAAGGAGAACGGATTAAAAGCAGTCTGGCTTGAGATGGATCCTCGAAACAAGGCCGCCACCGCGTTTTATGTGAGGCTAGGGTTCCATACGTTCGACGGCGCTCCCGAGAATGTATTGGGGATCACAGTCGGGGAGTGGGAAAATAAATGAGAGAACGACTTGGAGCAATGAAACCATCTCGGTAAGGTCGGGAGGTTTTGTACATACTCTCCTTTCGCTGATATACTGCTCGATATTAGTGAACTTGATAGCATCCCCTGTGACATACTACGAGCGCCGGGTAGACGCTTGTTCATTGACGTCTTATTCCTTATCGTCCACCCTCATCAAGCCATGAGCCATCCTTGCAGAGATCATCGAAGAGCACTGTCTTGTCATTCGTTTTGCTAACTGTCACGGCATTGTAGCTCTAAAGATCTTGGCTAGCCAACGCTGACTCGTAAACATTCGTGTCTGTGCACGACACCTGACAGCGTTCATGGTGTCCCATGGAGGGTGATGGTGACTCACTTTCCTCCATGGGGTACGTGTAACGGCGTGCACCGACGTCAGTCCTAAAGAAGCAAAAAACTCGTCTGCATCGTTTCGATCGGCTCTGGCTGGTGTTTCGGTCGAGTTTGAAACGGCAGTATGCTTATCTATGTACTCCCGGTTGTTTCAAGTCGCAACCGGATCTACCTCTGCGAAGTGTATTTGAGCATCCAGGTGATCTGTTACACTCGTTCAATAAGCGAGGATGCCTAGAAATCTTCCCAACTTTCAAAACGTCGGTCAGGCTGGTCCTGGACAGACTTCGTCGTCCTCCGAGAACCCCATCGCGACACAGAACGACGTTGAACAGAATAACCCCGCCGGCGGGGAACCCACGTATCCTGACAGGGTGTACCCTAGTTCCGTCCACGTACCAATGCGGTCTTTAACTTCCCGCGCGCATGGCATGAATGTTTTTCCTCCTGATAATCACCTTCGGTCCCGACCCGCTGTCGCTGAAGGCATAAAGGAGGACACATTTCGCCCTCACCCATCCCCTGTTCAGAACGTTCTACAGCTATCTTGTAGTTCTAGCTCAACGCTGAACAATGTCGGTTCAGATGAAGACATTGGAGCATTTTCCAAAAAATTCACGACGAGGAATGTGGATGGTGATCGTCTCGATGAAAGATACGCACTCACTTCGCATGGCCACCTCTATGACATTCCTCCTCCGCAACCCGCGTACGATGCTAGCTTAGCTGTTCGTCCCAAGCAACTGAACAAAGTCAGTTTCGCAACAGAGGAAAAGTATAGGGACGACCACAGGTTTGACACGGAGGCGCAGACCCCAACTGGACGGGACGATGAAGATGACTTGCGGGGCATCGACATCGACAACGAACCAGACTACTGCGAGATAAACAACAGAGATGGCAGGCGCAAAGGGATCATTGCAAATTTGATGGACTTTTATGGGGTTGCCCCTGGAATGAACGGACTGCCCTATTCTCGTTCCCAAGCTTATGAAGCGGTTGGGATGTCAGCCAAGCGTCCACCATTTAGGCGGTATGACTCCAAAAGTTCGGAATCAGACTCTTACTCGGAAGCCCTTGATCCTGACGATCCTCGTGTGACAAACATCACGAAGCGCTGTCTTGACGACTATGAAGATGAAAGGCGCAATGCTCTCAGACAGATGGACTATCGTCAACGCAGAAAGGAACAGCAAAGGATTCGAATCGAGTTCAATGTCACCTGTGAGTTCCGCTGGTTAAGGCTGCTCGTATTTCAGTGAGCAACGATGCTGCAGCTATCTTGAAGCGCCACCAATTTCTGCTCAAGCTCGCACGTGCTCTGATGACATTCGGTGCACCATCGCATCGTATCGAATCACAGCTTGTAGCTGCAGCCCGTATTCTCGAGATCAACGCCGAGTTCATTCATCTACCCAATGTCATCATCTGTTGCTTTGGGGATAACGACACTATGACATCCGAGACACACTTCGTTAAAGGTTCAGGTGGTCTTGCTCTTGGAAATCTCCACAAAGTCCACCTCATTTACCGGGCCGTTCTGCACGACGAAATCAGTGCCAGAAAGGCGACGGAACAGCTGGAAGAATTACTTTCTGCTCCCTCATTATACTCGGCTTGGTTCCGGTGTGTCTTGAGTCTTTTCTTGTCGGTGCTCATCTGTCCATTGGCGTTTGGTGGATCCTTCTTGGATATGTGGGTTGCGGGCTGTGGTGCTTTTATCCTGTGCTTCCTTCAGCTTAACGTCGCAACAAAATCGACCATGTATAATAACGTGTTTGAGTGTGTTATTTTTTGTTTCTTTCCCTGAAGTCGTACTAAGACACTGCTAGAATCACCACCGCCATGTTAATGTCCTTCGCAGCTCGCGGGTTGAGCAGTATTCGTAGTCAAATATTTTGTTATGAGGCTATTTCATCCGCTGGTATCATTGGTATCCTTCCAGGGTTCCTCATCCGTAAGTTAAACATCACTAGGTACTACATCCGACTAATCCCCCAAACAGTGACTAGCTCTCTTGAGCTAGCATCTAAGAACATCGTGTGCGGTAGCGTCAAGATGGTCTATGCTCTCATCTATACCCTGTTCCTGGGCTTCGGCCTGCAAATTGGTTCGGATCTGTACCTTCTCTTCGACCCCACGGCTCGACATCATCTTACAACGCTTGCAGCCAAGTTGTCTACTACCGTCACCTTGATTGGCACATTTGCACCTGACAACTCGACGGGTGGCACTCCGCTAGCAGTTGGTACATTCACCTTCACCAATGCTACCAACGTTTACTTGGCGGATATTGTCGATGGATGTTATCGCCCATCTTCGTTTGCCTGGTATATTCAACCCTTTCCCTGGTGGACTCAATTCATAATCGTTCCCATCTTTTCCGTACTGTCGTCCCTCGCGAACTTGCAGCCATGGAAGTCAATGGAGCTTCCCGTAATGGTCACCATCTCCTGTGCTTCGTACGCGACCAACAAGATCGCGAACCATTATATCTTCAATCGATCAGACATTGTTTCTGCTATCGGAGCGTTTACTGTAGGCTTACTCGGGAATATCTATTCGAGGAAGATGGGTGGTACAGCATTTACCTCTATGGTCACCGGTGTCCTGTTCTTAGTCCCAGTGAGTATTTTCTGTCAAAGTTGATCACAGGGGTTCTTAGACCCTGCATTCTCCGTCCTCAGTCCGGCCTCTCCCAAGCGGGAGGTATCACAGCGAATGGGTCTGCGGTTGACGTTGGAAGTGCTATGATTGCAGTCACCATCGGTATCACCGTTGGTCTCTTCATGAGTCAAGCCATCGTTTATATGTTCGGCTCCCGCAAGAACGCTGCAGTGTTCTCTTTCTAGTCCGGTGCCGGTGACCTGGGATCTAGCCATGCCTCGTAGATACAGTCGTCTGGATCAAATATTCATTGACTGATACTGTGGAGCCCTGGTCAGTGTGTTTGATCAGAGCCTATAGTCACATAGATCAATGTGCTTCCCTCCCGTTTCGGAGTGATCGCTGATTAAACGGTGAAACCCCATATCTACCAATCACCTCTACATTCATTGCGATAATATCAGTGTAATAGCGTTTAAAACATGACGGCCGGTGCATTCTCCACGCTCTCAATGGGCGTCTTGTGCCCAACAAGAGTTCTGATATTGTTGATTCCATACCTTCGTGCAAGTTGGTTCAAGAAGGAATTGAGCAGGAACCCGACAAGCACGCACCGAATCATTGTTGGTCTTTCGAGACCAATACCCCAACCATGCACGCGGACATCCTTTGGGAAACCCATGGGTTCTAGCATTTCGGGACGAAACATGCCACTGTTTCCAATTTCAACCCATTTTTGTAGCATGGGATGAAAAGCAAAGATCTCAAGTGATGGCTGCACCATATCAGCAGTCATTAAAACCTGGTCCCAAACTGCAGTTTCATCCACACGAACCTCTGTGTATGGGTTGTATGCAGGTTTGAAACGGACATCGGTCATACCCATTTTTTTGAAGAAGACTCGCATGAACCCTGGGATTTTGAAAGTTGTCTCAAGACAAGCACAAATTCATTGCAACTTACCAATGAGGTCTGCCAACGTCAAATTCCTATCAGCAACGACACCTTCTACTTGATGAAATTCAGCCAAGTGCGTGGCGTCCATCGTCTCATTTCGGAACACTCTATCAATGCTGAAAAGCTTTGCTGGACGAAAGCCGTCTTCGCCTACATGTAGCAAAATACTCGATCTCGACTCTCTACTATCTTTATCTATTTCTTCACCTCTGCATTTAGCAGCTAGTTTGTAGAGCATAGATGCTGATGAGGCAGTAGTATGAGTTCGGAGGAGAAGCTTGTGAGATTCCTCGTGGGACCAGGGTGTCCGGTAGCCAATCGACCCGTACCCGCCTCGTTCGTGCACTTCGGCAACACGCTTGTAGTATGCCTCAGGAGGTGGCAATGAGATCGACGGATCTATTCTGATCGTGAGTCTAGGGCCATCAAACGAGTGACAAGACTCTTGCCAGAAAGGTAAAACGTATCTTGCAGCTCCCGTGCAGGATGAAGTTGGGGTACGAAGAGAGCATCGAAGCACCAGAAACCTGACTCGACAAAAGAGCTGGTTGGCATTTCCTCGAAGCTCAAGCAGTCGTCAGGCAATTTAGCAGGAAGCGAAACATGAGCATGTCGCACCCCATCTCCAAGAATATATTACGGATCTCTTCGCGAACTTTAAGGAGTGGATGAAGTGCACCACCCGATGTCGGGATCCCGTCGGCTTCAAAGTTGTATTTCTTGAAGGACGCAGTTTTCCATGAACCACTATGGCTAGTCAGTCCTTTATTACGCGGGAAAATAGAAAGAAAGCGTACGAAGTCAGCATTTCAACGGTAAGGTCAGTTTCATATTTCGCGATAGATGTGCTGAAGCTTGGGCCTTTGTGCACAGTGAACCACTGCCCTTTCCTAAACAAGTGGAAATGTTAGTACACATCTTCCGGTAGAGAAGACGAAGCTACCTTTGGATGATGAGTTTACGTTTTCGTAGCTCGGCAAGAGCCTTCTCGCCAGCTAGCAGAGTCCCACTAGACTCGACCTCACGTAGTTCAAGCTGAGTCATGTCTGCTATTTGTGCAACCTCATGAATTCAAATGAGTCATTAGTTAAGTTAGATCTTTGACACTGCACGACTCACAGCTTTTACGAATCCACTTCGCTCCTTCGCTATCCAGTTATTCTTGAAAGCACGGCCTTGACCAATCTTGGCTGCTTCGTCGCCCACTTTTTTCCTTAACTCCTGGGGCCCCAGCGGGTTACCCTCTCCTTTATTTGGTAGAACAGCCCATACCCTAGCTTCATGCGATCCCTCTAGGACTATCTGTGCACCCTCAGGTGTGAGGGTATGAAGGGACGTCTCGTGGGCATCGTAAGAAATCATCTGCAGGATAAGTAAGCAGACATGATCATGATCATATTGAAAACAAACTTCGGCATACTTCACGACTCAGGAGGGAGTTCAGAGCACCGAGAATCGTGATCTGGGCTTCATGGCTCGTCGCTGGATCTCGTTGCCCGGGTATAGCAAGCATCCTCGTATCTTGGATCGCGCCATCTCTGTCTAGTGTATCTAGGACGAGTTGTTGGAGCGCTTCTGCCATATGTTCTGTGTGAACCACCTGGCGATGACTTGCGTAGTTTCCTGTTGCTATCTCATCATGGTCACGTGACATGTCATCTATTCATGAGCCACCATTGTGCTTCACCGAGTACCATCATGAACGATTTAGAACCATTAGCGAGCTCGTGGCAACAAATGTGGCAACAAGCGTATAGAAGAGTTCAACCAACTCTTTTTTCAATCCGGAACGTTGTGGGTCTCACCTCGCCACATCCCCGTATTGTTCGCGTTGGGCAGCTCGATGCCGAACTACTCGACCAGGAGCTAGTACATTTATTGTGCGAGCCACTGCAGAGGGCCCTGAGTCTCATCAATGTATGTCTATGTCTTCATTAGCACTTTTTCTTGACGGCCGGGAAGACCGCACTAAGAACCCGATTCGATTCAGAGTTGATCCTCATCATCCAACTAATTCTGTACAAGTTTTCGTTATGGAACCTTGGAGCTACTTATGGTGCTCGGTTACAAGGATTAAAGTACGTCACCCTGAGCCGACCCAGTGATCCTGTCCTTCCTACTCGTGCGTCCTCATTGCCTTTACGGGGGTTAATTTTCGACATCCTGAATCGCAGCTGGCGGACTGCCTCGACGGACGATTACTATCCATGGCGTACTCACTATCATTGTGCCGTATATATACAACCGTTTGCGTGCGCATGCGTTGGCACGGGCTTGGCCGGATTCGCCCTCAAGTGACGCGCGTCGTATGGCCTGGCAGACGCTTGCAAGACTAGAATCCACGCACTCACTTCTCAGCTTATTGAATTTCGTTGTCTTTTTATTGAACGGCCGGCAAGTCACGGTTACCTGAGCTGTAGTGTGACTTTTGACACATTGCCTTAGGTATCGCAGCTTATCTGATCGGCTTCTTGGGATGTCTCTTGTTCCCACTTCAAGTCAAGTCAAGCGTGAAGTTAGCTACGAATTCATGAATCGTCAGATGGTCTGGCATGCGTTCACTGTACGTCGTCCTTTTTTGGACCATTATCTTCTCTCATACTTTACTCAGGAATTCCTTCTATTCCTGTTACCCCTCATAAACGCAAGATCACTTCAGCGTCGAGTCACCCGATTGGTGTCGCAGCTAACTTTGCCAACGATACTCTCAAATAGTTTTAAAGACACTCCCCAGAGGTCCCTACGGAAGCACGGTAAATATGAGGCGCTCCCTACAGATCAATGCGCAGTATGTGCTGAAAACGCGGCATATACTCTCGATCTTGGGTACCCTGCGGAAGCAATTTCGGTTGCGTCTGCCACGGAGGGGACACTGGAAACGACAAAGGACGACGAAGCTCCACCTTTCCCTATCTATACCCCGTATGTCACCTCCTGTGGACACGTGTACTGCTACCATTGCATCGCCGAACGTATGATGCGCACTGCTGACGAGGGACTGAATCCTGGGTGGGAGTGTTTGCGATGTGCAGAAAGTGTCAAGAGTGCAGATAGGATGGAGGCGGAGGAGATGACACCAGCACATTCAGACACAATGAGCGACTACGAATTTAGTAGCGATCTAGATGTGACTGACATGTCAGGTAGCGCTGGTAGCTACTTGGGTTCGCTCTCGGAATAAACAGCAATGGGCATCTAATTCCTTCTAGACGATCCGTACTAATACATTGTCGGTGCATAGGGCTACATGCCGGAATTAGAGTTAATCGGACCCACCAGACCTGAGCATGTCCACAAGATTTCTTGTACTAGGGATTTTGATCAGAGCATAATGGGATTCTTGCAATCTTCGTCCGGCTGAGATGCTGTCGGTTACCCACTCTGGTTTGACTACGTGAACTGGACTACTTGATTTTTTTGCCAGAATTCTGTGGGTTTTTGCTCGATCGAGTTGTCGTGATGTCACGATATGTGTTGCACCATTTGGTACCAATCTAAAGCAAAGGTATCGACAAGAACTGTTCGAAACGAGTAATCAAACCACACGCTCTTGGACGTACAGCGTGCTCCCGCCTCCTTGTGTGATAGTTCTTTTCAGTTCGATATCGGTGGTACCGCTGAGGTAGCCATCAATGTATACGCGAACATTGCTTAAGACACCCTGGGAGGGTTCATCACTTCGTTGAACGGAGAGCTTCTCTGAACGTTCTTTGAAACAGAATTTTGCAAAGGCTCCGTGAGGAGCTCTTTTTTCTCCTCGCTGGTGGCCAGTGGCGGCGGAAATGACGGCGTCTAAGTGTCATGAGGCAGACTGCTTCGCTTAGACCACAGGGGCTCACCCGAGCGCTCGTGGATATTAGAGTGCGTAATGGGATTTGATTTGTCCGAGAGGGTGTTCACAAGATATTTTGTCATCGTAGAAGAGGATGGCCTCCTTCCGTCCGCAGAGAGAGGTGCCAAGAACCTGTGGTAGGTGTGAGGTGGTGACATGACCGGGACGAGATCCAGTACGTTGACCAGCGTTGTCTATCCTCGTCTAGCTTCGTGAGGGTCGAGTAGGGCATGTTCTTCTTGTCTACCTTAATCGGCTTTTTGACGGACAAGTATCTGTCCATGGCATTAGCATTCTACCAATAGGACTATTCAGGGGGTTGTACTGCACGTGATGATGCGGTTTTAACACCAGTCACGGGACACCAACCCAGCGTGATCCATGTTGCCTGTGTTCCGACCTTCATCTCTGCTCCGCTTTCATCCCGCACTTCTTTCGGGAAGAATGTCGGGAAAGTCTTACCAAGATGCCATTGACGCTCTCAACACTCTTCAAAGCAATGCCGCTACACTTGCTGCCATAAAAGCCTCGCGAACTCTCGATAACTGCAGGGCTATCGCGGAGATGAACGAGTTTGTTACTAGGATAGGACTTACGGTATGCCTCATTTCCAGTGGCATCCTTTTTTCTTATTCCTTCCGTCTAGCTCGATGATCTCAATGCCCTCAATGTCATTCATATTACTGGTACCAAGGGCAAAGGTTCGACCAGTGCTTTCACAGATTCAATCCTCCGACATGCAAGACCCGGGATTAAAGTCGGTATGCCTCTCGCCTTCCTATACTACTCCTCTTCTCAGTCGAAGCAGGCCTCTATACCTCTCCACACCTTGTCGCAGTCCGTGAACGAATGAGAGTAAATGGCCGCCCCCTATCGGAAGAGGTGTTTGCGAAATACTTTTTCCAAGTCTGGGAAAAACTCCAGGATAACCCAGTATGCACCATTTTTTCTTCGGACACCTAGACTTCAGACACTAGATCTTCGTGCAGCCAATTACTCCCGGGTTCCCGCTCATGCCCAACTATTTTCGATACCTGACTCTCATGGCATTCCATGCCTTCAAGGATCTTAAAGTTGATGCAACCATTCTGGAGGTCGGCGTTGGTGGGGGAGGTGACAGCACGAACGTCGTCCCAAAACCTGTCGTAACCGGAATTACCTCTCTTGGAATGGACCACGTAGACGCTCTGGGAGGTACCATCGAAGCCATCGCGAGACAGAAAGCTGGGATATACAAGAAAGACGTTCCCGCTCTCACCGTTGAACAACACCACCCATCAGCCGACCTAGAGACTATTCTCAGAGATACTGCCACGAATGTCGAAGTAGGTGACAAGCGTTGTCATTCGAATTATTGCTAAATGCCCATCCCCCAGGCATCTGAATTCAGGGTCGTGAAGAAGCTCTCTGCCTTGAGAGACGTCAAATTGGGCGCGCTGAGGTCATTTCCCTTCTCTTTTTTCCCGCTAACCTTTCCATTTAGGTCTTTCGGGTAGACATCAGTTTTCGAACGCAAGCCTTGCAATAGAGCTGGCTCGTACTTTCATTCGGAAGAAATATCAATCATCATACATGGACCCAATACCTGGAGACTTTGTTAATGGCCTGGAGAATACCAAGTGGCCTGGCCGCTGTCAGACAGTATTGGACCCTAATTACTCGTCGACGACCTGGTATCTTGATGGCGCACACACAAGTGAAAGTATCAAATGCTGTATTGAGTGGTTTACCCACACACACATCAGCGATCCTGAGCAAGTATCCGTCGTTCAAATTCCTTGTCCTCAATTAATGATACGCAGTAGATCTACAGCTCATGCGCGCCACCGACCACGTGTTCTGATTTTCAACTGCATGAAAGATCGTCCGGGCGAAATCTTCCTCAGGATTATATTCGATGAGATCAAGACACAGCTTTCAAGCCCTGAGGAAGCCACCCATTTCTTCAACCAAGTTATATTCTGTAGTAATGTCACCTATACTGACGGACACTTCAAGGGCGGTAAGTGGTACGAAAGATATGCGTCTCTTAGTATCTTTACCCCATATAGATTTGACCTCCGTCGCATTGGCTACTGCTAAGCACACGGGACCAACCATGCAAGATCAGCTTAAGCAAGCTTGGTCAAATATAGTGACAGAATTCTCCGTCGATGCGATTCATTCTTTGCCTTCCATTGAACACGCCATTCAGAAAGTTCGAGAATATTCGGCCACGAGAAGTACAGACGTTCTCGTTACAGGTAGCATGCAGCTAGTCGGAGGTGTCGTAGAGGTAGCGGGACTGTCTTCCGTTGCCCTTGGTGATCTGTAGCATCCTAAGTTTTGTGGCATCCACACATAGATTGACATCGCTCAAACATATCAGCATCCGATATGTAATTTATAATGTCGCCTTCAACAGGCTTTATGAAGAACAGTCCTTTGGAAGATCAGAGTTCATGGATGGATTTTTGGAAGAAAAAAAAAGGTCTCAATCCACTGTTTCTCGAGAGTGGTGAAGGATGAGTGACCCAGTTCCACTGGGTAGAAGGACCGGTTGTATGGGCAGCGTGTATCTCAAATCAAGCTCTTCCAAGACAGTCTTGAGATGTCGCATGAACTCGTTCCTGCGCGCCCAGCGCGCACCCCAGTCTTGCCAATTCGAACGATCTAAGAGCGAAGTGAGTGTGCTGTATACTGCAGTTGTAAGGCTGTACACTTGCGTTCAATGGAGATAGTGAGATAAATGGCATTCTGATACTCCATCTTGTCGATATTGACGGCACATCCCGACCATTCCCGGCTGTTTGTGACGATGTACGTCTGTACACGCTGTCTGAGCTGTTCGACGATTTCTAACGAGGTATTGTAGGAAACTGTGATAGTCGTACTCTCCCACCTGTCCAGAGTGAGCCTGACGCATGTTGGAGGTTGGACAGAACATACATAGAAGTGCTGCGACGCATGTTGTGAACCAATTTCGTGCTGGACAGTAGGGAGTTCGGCACGATAACTTCTTGACCATCGACTCGTTGAAATATAGTGGAGAAGAGGCCAAACTCCTTGACGAAGAGGTACTGCTCGTCGATCATCACCAGATCCCCTACGTCGAACACGTGGGTAGAGAAGATGAAGATGAGCTGACGACAGGGTTAGATTTTATCCTCTGCATTCGCAAAATACTTTACGGATTCAAATAGCGTCTGGGCAGAGTGGCCGAAAATGAACGAGAATCCGAGAATGATAGTGGCAAGGGGTACTAGCGAGGCCAACGTATTACTTCGATTGAAGATGAGCAAACAAGCAAATACGATGAAGACAAGAGCAATGCAGACAAGGACTGCATCAAGCTTTGCCACCGCCGAATCAACGTCCTATTTGTGTTGTCAACGATAAAGGGTTCCGAATCTTCCGTTCTTCCCACCTTGAGACTTCCTATGAGTGCCTTCCGCTCTTTGTAAATTCTTTGTACGGCTTCTCTCATCTCCTGTCTACTGATGTCACCATTTCCATCCCTGTCAAAAAGTACAAATGCCGCATGCTAGCTAGAGCGTCAGCCAGGGCGACAAAGCAGCTGAAAGACACAGACAGCCTCTGACGTGGATCGAAAATACGGGTAAAAGTCTAATGAATAGTGATCATTATACAAACCACAAAGCGTCACGAAGGTCAACAACGTACCCTCTACAATAAGGTGGGACCTCTCAGGACTCGTAGCTTTCAGGCCTTCGAACAACTTCTTTGCTAACTTCCTTGCAGAGTGAAGCCCTCCCAGTTTTCCGTCTTTGTACTTTGAATTTTTTAGTGCCACCTGCCCGATGGCTCCGCCAACCTGATCAACGATAAGAGACGCCATAAATTTACGTCGGCGATGCCTCGTCTCTGCTCGACTCAGTCCGCGGCGTTTTTTCTCAGGAGAATGGTGAGCAGTAGACTCCTGCTGGTCGCGGACACGAGAACGATCTGGTAAGGATGGCATCGTCGCACCGTTGGAGTCTTTCCGATGTGTCCAAGCACTAGTTAGACCTCCAAGATCGAGTGACGTGCCTATTGAGCTGAGCGCACTTTTGGTACTTTTTTTTCCGTGAGTTGTTTTTCGATTAGTTGATACAGGGTGAGCATTCGAAAGGTAATCGAGTGCCTTTAGTCCTAGGCGATTTTCAGCCAACCGATCAGCGAGTGCACGCTGGTGAAAGTTGATGGCGACGAATCTCAAAAAAAGCTTTTCCACGAAAAGGATCAGGACGGCGGTGAAGAGACCCTATTTAAATTCGTGATGACCTCCAACAGAGCGACATGCAGCCAAGAAACGAAATACCTGCATGACACGGTTAATGATGACCCAATAAGACCCTGGTGGGTCATAATAGGTTCGAATCCCAGATAGGGCTATCCATGCCCATGACACATCAAGAAGTAGTTTTAGCCAAGTGGACACCGCTAGCGTGAGCTTTAGGATGCCGTGGTCAGGAGAGCCTTAGGAGCGAGGACCAAGCTGAAGGTGATGACACACCTCTACTTGAGTCCTTAATTGCTCGACCTGACCACCGAGGAGTAAAATGATAGTAACGATAGTGTTCGGCAGGAGATCGACAAACAGATAAGTCGCACAAGATGCTGCCCATATAATAGAGAACCACAAGGACCACGCGCGCACTTGAGGACGTACGCCTCCGTTGTCATGGTACTTGAGTTCCACAACCAAGAGTGGAGTAAGGAAAAACGCGGTGCCGATAACCCCAACCAAGAGAACCCGGACGGGACGCGTCAGTTTCATAAACGCGAGCCAGAGGGCCCTGCCTCTCCGAGCATGCTTGCCTTGATGGATCTCTTCTTCGGCACTCGAAGGTTCTTCGTCCCAGTTGAACTCGTCGGAAGTATTCGTGGATGTGTCGGACTCGACTTCGACGTGCAGTACATCACAGTCGCTCTCCTTCTCGTCCCGACACTGTCTTGGAGAGGTATCTGTGCCAGCTTCTGGCTCTGAGATGCCCGGAGGGTGAGGATCAAAAGTGTCAGCAGACTGCCACTTGGACGTCATGGGTGAGCATGAGAGAAGAAGGTAGTGAGAATGTTTCAGCTCGAATGCTCCAACGGTGCTTGGCAACCTCCGCACTCGGCATGATAGAGGGCATTTGTCCAT
Organism: Pulveroboletus cf. rosaemariae; assembly: GCA_038089275.1. Classification (NCBI taxonomy): domain Eukaryota; kingdom Fungi; phylum Basidiomycota; class Agaricomycetes; order Boletales; family Boletaceae; genus Pulveroboletus; species Pulveroboletus cf. rosaemariae. Next base: position 80,124 of record JBBPKN010000005.1, read on the forward strand.
GTATGTACAACAGTCACTACGCGTGTTACCCAGAACGATGGTGACGTGATACAGCTGAGACAAGAGCGCGTGGTGGGATGGCTTGCTCTGTCGACCATGGTCCCGAATTGCCAACACCTGAGACATGGCCGACTGCTGTTGCCAGATGGCATTGAAGGCACGAGCCGAAGAAATATGAGACTATCTTCCGTCGCTGGACCAGACCATCGAAGCAACGCGGGGACATCATGACAGGAGACATCGCCTCACGTTTCTAGGGTTGCTACCGACCAGGCAGGGCGGACATTGACGCTGATGACGATGAGCTCCACGTTCACGAGGACGACAAGGGTGCTCACACGGTCATCTGACAAAACAGAGTCCAGCTGGGCAGACTTGGAAGGCGAAGGCTGCTGGGGTCCATCGACCACCCGTTCCGAGGCCGTTACTTCCCCGCGCAGGCGACTTGCTCCGAAGGGCTGGGTGGGACGTGGTTCTTCCACAGGCCTATTCACATCGAGCATCGCTGAACGCTTTGGCTGCTGTAGGCCACGACGTGCAAATGCGCTCTGACCGAATCGCTGGGTTGGCTGGGGTTCCGCCTGGTCACTAGTAGGCCCAAGGATGTCCTTGGCTCTGTGCAAGATGCTCTCGCGTGTCTCTGTCGGGGATCTGACAGTGAGAACAGCCTGGCGGTGTTTGAGTTTCCGGACTGGACCAGTGGAGACGACCGCATTCATCAGAGTGGCGGTTGGGTGCTTGCCCGGGCCATTGACTGTGATGACCTGGGCTGGGGACAAGATGGTAATTTCCTTCTCGATGAGAATTCTGATTGTATCCTTGTCCAACCCGTTTCTCTTCGCACATTGTTCGATGTGTATGTGCTTCTGCTTGGCGGTTTTCCTGCTCGTCCAGTGTAGGCCGCAGCCGACGCACCTGGATAGCTGAGCGAGCTGAGGGTCGGGAGAACTTTTGGTGACGACACGGGCGGGTCGAGAAGGAGCCGGGTTAGCGCCGGAGGGGGTGCGCGAGGAGAGGGAGGGCTGGTAGGCAAAACGAGCGAGGCCTTCTGATGGGATGAGAAATTATCGGGGGACTCTCGAGCTTGCTCACCGTCAGCGTCGACTTGTGCGACATCGGCGCGTCTCCTGCGTTGCGCTCCTTCCGGCTCAGACTCGACTGGCCGCATGGTGGACGCGTTACTTGCGTTTATTTTGTCTATGATAAGTTTCGCGACTCGGGTACACAGCTTGACCATCTCCTATATCATCGATGATGGACCCACCACTCATCGTCAACGACGACGAACTCTTGCAGATAGTCACCTTTGCCGCGTCCCAGATCCCAGAACAACTCAAAGCGTCCACTGACCGCCTCAAAGTCCTTCTCGACACCCACGCTGGCACCTATAATGCTCTCCACCGGATTGCCACAGATCTCTCCCAACCTCTGCATGTCAGACAACAGAGCATCATCCAGTTCAAGAACGCAGCTCTATCTCACTGGAGATCCCGAAAGTCTGTCCCTTGCTTCTCTGCTACTTGCAGCCCTTTAATGACCCTTTCAGGCTCTTGAGTGAAGACGACCGTACACAGATCCGCAATCGATGCCTTGCCTTCTTGTCCGAGGAAGATGATACTGTTCGTCTGTCTTCCATTACCCCATCGTTCAGCCAATCACCCCTAACAGATTGCCGAGTGCAACGAACTAATTGTCGCAAAAATTGCTCGGTTGGACTATCCGCACAATTGGTGCGTCTGGACACGCCATTTAGCTATTGCCGTTGCCATATAGATGTATTAGGCCATCATTCTTCACTCAGATCATACCTGTCATCGAAAGCGGCTTGCTTTCCTTAGCCAGCTGTCCAGAAGCGATCATTCAGTCAACACTTGCATTGAGGCGTAGTCTCAAAGTCCTCAACTCTGTCATCAATGAGTTTTCCAGCATGAAAATGCTCACGGGCGTCAAGACAATGTCCCAGGTATGGCGATCGCCTCCCCAACACCATAGCTCTCGTTCATCGTCGTCAGATCACAGACCAGTTGCGAAACGTCATCTTTACATACTATTCCCAGCTCGCTCCTACCATATTGAGTATAGGTGGCTCACTAGATCAAGAACGTACCGTCGTTTCCCTCACGATAGCTCATCTCGTCTACAAGTGTCTTGTTAAAATGGCATTATGGTCGTGGCCGCGCATTATCAGGGACGAGAAAGGCGACTTCGCAGAACTTAGAGAATGGGTGAGTGTCACGTCAAGGGTATACCTTACCAGACTCTTTGACCTTTGCTTTCACAGTTCCTTCAATTGTTCCAGAGTTCTACCGCTCAACTTACAGCGCTTTCGGACCTACGTATCAGTCTTGTTCTCGCTGTACGATCCATACTGGCCTCCGATCCGATCACGACTCTTTCCATCGACAGATTAACACGCCATGTTCGTCATTTCGGCAAATTCTTCAGGAGGTTACAGCAGCTCGACCCTGCAAAGTTTGTCGAACTCCCAACGTGTAACGACGTGGTTTTATACTACTGGTCAAAAGTTGTAGAGGCTGCCAACCATCGCTCAGGACACATGATTCAAGGTACGAGAAGTTTTTTGAAAAGAGCCCAACTCAGTTGTTCGGCATTAGATTCATCTACTGCAGTCTACCCTGTCCGATTCCTTGTCCAAGCAATGGTCCTTTTTAAAGAAAATCTCGCCAAATGGACCCCTTTCCGGAAGGGCGGTCCAATTACCGAGACAAGTACGAACAATACCAATACCTTGACTGACTCATTCTCACTAATATCCCACCTACAGTGTTGTCACAGCAGTTTGTCGAGGACTCAGTCCGGTTGCTTGTCACACGTTTCATTCCTCTCAATCCAACCGATCTCGAGGGTTGGATGGCCGATCCCGAAGAATGGGTTAATGAAGAAGACAAAGAAAACGAACACTGGGAATATGAACTTCGCGTATGTTTTTGTACTCCGTGATATCTGTCTCTTTAAAATGGTGCAGCCTTGTGGAGAACGCGTCCTCATGACGCTTGCGGCACAATATCGGGACTATGTTGTCCCATTGATGGAATCCACTTTTAAAGCCATGATCGGTGAGCCTACCACTTCGGTTGTTTCTGCGTAGTATCCATTGACTCTCTTCATATAGAGCAACCCACCACGGATCTAGCAAGCGTCGTGCAAAAAGAGGCGCTGTATTGTGCGATAGGGAGGTGCGCTACCAGGCTTCGTGATGTCATCCCGTTCAACGAATGGATGCGACACAACCTTATCGTCGAAGCAAGAGAGACGAATCCAAAGTAAGGATGGACCAATACATTTCGCGGCATCTGACAACGACCCAGCTTCCCGATTATCAAGCGTCGTATTGCGTGGTTGATTGGAAAATGGATTAGTGACATGTGCACACCCGCATCGGATCCTGTTATTTGGGAAATCCTCGTTCATTTGTTGCAAGGCAGGGGTCCTGGATCGGATGCTGTCGTCCGGCTCACTGCCGCCAATGCACTGCGTGAATGTGCGGACGTGAGTAAACTCACAATTAATTGACGAGCGCAGCACTGAGATCCACTAGGCTATCAGTTTTGATGCAACTATCTTCATCCCTTTCTTGCCTGCTACTGTCACGGGGCTGCTGAAGCTTATGAGTGAGGCAGACACAATAGAGATGAAGCAACGATTGGCAAGGAGCCTGAACGTAGTTATTGAACGTACTGACCAGCAAATCGTCCCGCACGCGCAGGCGATCGGGGAATCAATCCCTGCTCTATGTTTGTTTGCCCTCAGCAGTGGTGACTCGCAGTTGATTGTATGTTCTCAGGGACTACTGCTGGGGAAGAGTGGTTGTTCAAGGGTCAACTCCTTGAGGTCGTGACAAGTCTGATCAATGTATGTTCGCCATTGCTTACTCCAGGGGTTTCCACTGAAGGCGTCATAGTCGTCCAGAGAATATTCTGCTTCTCTCATACCGCTTGTAATCCCCTTGGTTCAGGAGAGTCTGTCGCCTGGGGTGAGTCCTCATACCAACCCCTCTTCACTTGCTTAAATTCCACATGAAGGTCGCCATTAATCTGGACGAGGATGGCATCAACCTCTGGCTTGCTGCGCTTCGAAACTCCACAACTCTCCAGTGTACTCCTACTTCGAACCTCCTCCAGCTATTCCCTCTTGCCATGGCACTACTCGCAAGTAATTTGGATCTGTTAGGGAAGATCACGTTTATTGTTGAATCGTATCTCTTCGTGGACGCGCTCCTCGTTCTGCAGGTATGTTATTTGAATACCCATGTCTCTCACCACTGGTCATTTCTGCAGAACTTTTCGTTGGACCTCTTGAATGCAATTACGAGTGTCATGCTCGGCCAAGCACTTCCGACGAACCAGAGAGGCGTTTTAAACTGCTTGAATTTCATGACGCAACTGGCACCCTCGTCGATGTGGGGAGAATCAGTGCACAAGTCTGGTCTCTTTAATCATATTGTAAAAATTCTTGGAGACGATGAAGTAAGGTTTTGCTTCCGTACTTGGTTGTGTTGCATTCAGCTATGCGATAGAGCTCCTCAACCATGCTGACGGAGTGTGTTTTCGTCCTTGCCCGTATCGCATTGACAGATCGCGAGATGTTTATTCGTCTCGTGTCGGCTGCGGCACAAGTCGAAAATGTACTTGAAGAGAAGGTCTGGGAAAACATCTTAGACCAGTTTTGGCGACAAGTATCTCGTCCAGTCTCGTTGCGCTGCGAATCTTACCCCTCTACTTTATCAGTTTGATCATATGTCGGAGCCACGACACCGCAAACTTCTTTCTCTTGCTCTCGCATCTCTCGTCTCGACTGGTCGGTCGGAGGTGCTCGAGCGCGTGCCAAATGAGATCTTCAATGTTTGGACAGACGTCCTCTATGAAGTGAGGGAGAGCTGCAATCACACAGAGGACGGCGAAGACGGGTCAGTTAGTCGTCTGTTTAGTTCCAAAAAAGTCGATTCTCCCACTAATTAGATGCATCTGTTAGCGGCCTTAATCTCTACTGGGACATAGACGGCGTCCCAGCATCATATTACGCCGAGTCTGAAGGGACCCTAGAGTTCGACCGTCGCAAATTGGTACATCCATTTTTGTGCTGCGTAGTAGCATGACTCAGTAATTTCTAGCTGTACGAGCATGATCCAGTGCGGAATCTTCAGCTCACAACTTTTATTGCGAGTGCGCTGCAAGAAGCGGAGAGGACTTGTGGAGGCGCGCAGATATTCAAACTCAAATACATTGACAACACAGACCCTACAGTACTCAAGCAACTTCAGACAGAGCTTGCCAGTTGATGGGAGGCCAGTGATGCATTTGTATTTCTAGAAACATGTTTCTTTACTGCTCTCTTGGAAGGTTCTACCCTGTCTCCCCTCTAATTCTAGCACTCGATCTGCTGTGGTATTCTCGTTCTGTGCATCGGTTAGACAGATTACCCAGTGAATCACGTCACCGAACTATATAGCCTAATGTTACACGAATTGTATTCTGCCTCTCCACTGCAGTTGGTACACGGATTGGAATAGGTGACTGCGTGTCCTCCACGCGGTTTACACTCGTAGCTTCGGGGCGGGGTGCCTCAGCCAGTTTAGTATGGCAATGACAGCCCGGGAGGCAGAAGTCGGTAGTAGCAGTAAGCGCACCTTCTCGAGGTTCGACCGCGGTTTCGCGAAAATACTTGGTAGTGAATGGAAAGGCGTAAACGAGCAAACCCGGAAAGGGAAATGGACACGGGCTGGAGTCAATGTCGCGCGCCCATATCTCTGGATCGGACGAGAATTGTGTAAGAAGCGCAAGTATGACGATCCCTGTTGCATACAAGAAGACTTGGAAGGGGTTTCAATGCGGTATATAAGTTGGTGTGCAAGGGAGATACCTAGCGAAGCATTGATCCAGACCAATGCTACTAGAGCTTCGTAAACGGTGGCGAAGCGCGAACGAAGGGCGCCATCGGATTCAAATGTGAAGAGACCAAGCACTACAAGCCAGATAATTAGTAGCATATTCATGCAGGGTTGGTTCAGACTTGCGTATCTGAAAAGGGAGAAGGGCGAAAGCCCATGTTGCCTCGACGGAGACAATTTGCGGTGAGAAGATCGTCTTCCTGAGAATCCTGCCTCGTGAATAAGTGGACGAAAGACGGCAGGGAATGTTGAGCGAGTTACTCACGTCCAGACAGCGCCAACAAATGCGAAACAAGGAATAGCTACCAGGGCACCAAAGTTGTTGGACTTGCTATGGCCATGAACCCAGAGTATGACGGCCAGGAAGATGCACATGAGGGATAACAATGCAACTATACCTGAGCGAGTTAGATTACTTAGCCTCGAGGTCGTCTGATAAGGATTGACTTACCCATCCACAGCTTACGAGCAGTCCTGAAGCTAAGGGCCATGGTCAAGTAGAACACGGTGTCCTCTTGGGACTGGTCGATGAGCCCAGCGTAATGACATGGATTGGTCTAAGCTCGGGCTGACATGGGCGCGGCTGACGGGTGGCTAGTTCATCGTTGCACCGCCACTGCTATCCAGAAGTCTGAATGGCGTTCCCCAACGGTCAGCATTCCGGTCGTCTGTTGAGAGCTACTGGTTTACTAGATGACAGGACGCAATATTCAACTGCACGACCATGCGGAAGACCGTGCGGATGAGTCCAAACCTTCTTGTGAGCAGCCCCCCAGAATATCACCTCTTCCTCCTCATGACATGACGCTCAAGTCCGCTCTCGCGCCAAGGAGTTCGTCGAGCTTCATGATCAAGTCGAGGTGGGCCAACTGCCGTGAACACTGCTGCATACCAGTAACGCGCATAGTAGGCCAGTGTCCACCTCTTGGACTCCTTAGAATCATTCCTGTCTACATTCCAGAGGGACCTGTCCACCGTATCTGGTCAAATATCTGAACTCCAAGAGCGTAGCATCAATATCGATGACAAACTCAAGAGTCGTCGAGTACGGCATCTCTCTCTCTCTTTGTTCTGTTGGTAAATTGGCGCACAGAGGATCGAAAAACCCTTGTCGAGTCTCATATCTGACTTGACCATCCCGCCCATACTAGCTACTACATTACTCGACACTGAAGTTGGTGAAGCATGGATACCGGTTGTTGCTGATTTTGAAAGGCGGCTCGACACCCTGCGCGCACGGCCCCGCGTCAAGGCTGCCAGAGAACTGGTTGACGTGGCGGAAGCCCTTCGGATAGTCGTATGTCCTTTTCTATTCAATTTTCAAATGCGGTACTCACACAAACCTACAAGACAGCAGCGAAACTTCGCGCCTTCTTCCTTGCCTTGTTGAACACAATGAAGACCAGCGTGACAACCAATATGCAAGTGCTACAGTCCTCTGGGTTCTTTAAACATCGCACCTTGTTTGGTTTTCTAAAACGTCAAGCTGTGCCCGTGGCGAGGGAGATACAGGATTCTTATATCGCTGCCGCTCGCACATATTATGAGACAGCATTCCGGCGATATATCCGCAGTCTTGGTTGGCTAAGGGTAAGCCTTCGTTGTTATCAGTCGTTCATCTGTGACCGTTGATCTTCAGGCGCGGGTTACTGAGACGTTTGAGAGTATCGCAACAATGTCAACAGAGAGTGATGACATTCGCGTGGACGTTGAGCGTTTGACCTACGCAACGTTAGAAGGGCCCGGCGTCATACTCGCGTATCAGGCTGACGATAAAGCCCATGTAAGTGCGCCAATTTTATCCGCTGACGTTGGAGCTAAGTTTGATACCAAGAAAGAGCCACTCGAAGCCATCTTGAGATCCCTCTTCTTGGTTCTGATGGACAATGCGACAGCAGAGTATTCATTTGTTGTATCGTTCTTTTACATCGAGCCCTTGGGACCCCCACCCTCCTCTAAAGAGCTGGAAACTAGACAACTCTTTGTTACGTCGGAACCTCAAGATCGTAGGGAGGACGACAATAACGCTTCCGAGGTTGACTCAGAAGCGAGGACACCCATCCCGAGTGCTAGAATTGTTGAATCCAAGGCATTCAATCGTCTTGCCACCATGGACAAGGCTGAACGAACGGAGCTTGGTACCATCTGGAAGAAGATTTTTGATCCTGTTTTGGAGTATACCAAGGTAGGTCATGTACGCCAGAGCCAGGAGAACGGGGTTGATCATTTGTTTTTCATCTGACTAGACGTTCTTGGGTTCCGTCATCGAGCCTCCACCACCTGCGACTCCTCTCCTGACTATGATCAGATTGACAGAAGCTGTCATTGCAGAGGTTCAGAAGCGCGAGTGTTCACCTCTGGAGACTTTCTTCTTCACTATGCGCCTGCAGCTTTGGCCTGTGTTTCAGAAGGTTATTTCGGAGCACTGCGATTCGCTGAAGAAATTGTCGGAACGCCCTAGCGGCTACTTCAACAAGGCATCCGTGACGACTGACATGTTGGTAGTGAACGTAAGTGTCAAGTACTCGCTTACTACTAGCTCGCCCGACCACCTGCAGATATGCAGACGCTACATTAGTTTATTCCAGTCGTTGGTCTTGCTAACGGAACAGAGGGAAGAGACTATGATATTCAGCAAGTGCGCTCCTGGTTATCTGTACGCGTATCCTATCGATTAACTTTCATGTAGTCTCTTTCGGCTTCAACAAGAGTTGAACAGGCTCATTCTCCGACACACGGAACAGATAGCAGACCCAGTCACAAGGGCTACCAAGCAATCTTCTATCTATGAGGTGCTCTTGCAAGGTCTAATTGTAAGTCCTGTCTGCAATGTTCAGCGCGCAACGTGTAAAGATATTTGCTGCAGAAGGGCACGCGTCTCACATCTCACCCCAAAGCTCAGGATGAGCTCAACCTTTGGACGCAAAAGGAGGAGGGAGCGCGAAGAGCTATCATTTCTGCGGGTAAAAGGAAACAGTCCATGTAATAAATATGCCACCAGTTTTGTGTTTGAAACGGAACGTATTGTGTATTTGCGAGAATCTGTGTTTAAATAGGTGAAAGATGCTCCCGACAGTAAAACAATAGATGGCCAAGCGGTATCTGTGAAGAATAGAGGAATTAAGGAACGTCGAATATACCTGATAAAAGTGTTGAAGCTGGAGCTCTCTCCCCTGTTGGAAGAGCTCCAACAGGGGAGAACCACCACGATTAGCATCCAGTCGGAGGATGCTAAATACTGACAGCTTAGCAGTGGTCCGGTTTCTGCACAGATGGGAAAGATGCCTTTAACAGATTGGTGGTACCATTGGGCTTCCCTATACCAAGCTTATTCAACACATCCCGCACTTCGCCCGATCCAGTTGTCACTGCTCGTTTCTTGAATCGAGGCTTTGGCTTCGTCGGAGGACGGGATGCTTGAATATCAAATGATAGCGCATGATCAAGTGTCGACACAGAGGGGGGCCGGATGAGGGTGGGGTTAGAAGCTCCTGCCCGTCCTTCCAGAGCTTCCCTTAGGTCTGTGACACCGACACCACGCACAGACCTGGTTAGGCTCTGAAGGGACAGGTTCTCAATCGCCATCAACGCGGGTGATAGCTTAAGTAACGGGGATCCATTCTCCGTCAGGGGACGGTGTGTACTAGGTCGTTCGAGGGCTAACGCGGAGTTGGTTATTTCGTAACTGCGTAAGAGGGCCTTGAAACTCACAGTCCTTTAGTGCGGCATCTACTGACCATTGAGTGGTCAGCCTGCGTGACAGGCCTTGCCGGTCCAGGCCGGTCGCCTCCTGAACGGTCTTGCAGGAAACAATCAACGAGAGTGCTTCTTCGGCGTTCACATGTGACCATCCAGTCACCATTTCTGGTTCCATAACCGGGGGGAACAGGACCTGCTCTTCTGGTAAGCGAAAAACGCCTGGGGTAAATGCTGCCAGTTGGGGAAGAGCCGTAAACCCATGTAACGAAGCGAGTGCCTGTAAGATTCAGATCATCAGCATTAAGAGGAAAGAACCTTGCGCCGTTCTTACGTTTTCCGCAAGTTTGATCAGCTCAGCGCACTTCCACACTTGGCCAATAACAAGCCAGACACGGGTCACGACCTCCTTCACTACCTCAGCACGTTGTCGAGCAGGAAGGTCCAACCCGTCATCTATCTGGAAAGCCATGTCTAGTGAGAGGAGCATAGGAATTCCGGTCAAAAGGCCCCGGATAGGAACCTCTTCATGAATGGCAGTGAGAACATGGAGAATGAGCGCATGATCCGACAAGGAGGCGAGACTCGTGGATGAAACCTTCTGAGTACATTCCAGTAGCCTCTGGGTGTTGGAAGCTTTCCGCGATCGCGCGATGGTACCTGCGGAACGGCGAGAGGAAGGGGGCCGGGACGGTTGTACCTCTGCAACATCCATACTCTGCCCGGCTGCATCAGTGCTTGGGGTTGCAGAAGATACCCCTGTGGACGAAAGGTCGCCATTCAGCGAATAAGCTGGGGATGGGGGAAGGTCATTGGTGGGGCTAAGCGAGGATGAGGTGGCCAGCAAGAATAGATAAGCATGAATAGCGTGTAATGATCGCGTGCCGGGATCGCCGAAGAGTAGTGTGCTGATGTTGTTCGCTCGGATAGGGGAGATTTCTTCCTTCGCTTGCTTTGAACGCTCGATATCGCCTGAGTCGCCGCGTTTCACAAGTTCTTGACGCAAGTATGTGACCAGCGTGTGAGCATACTCACTTCTCACTGCATAATCGCCATCACACAGAAGATTCAGTGTTTCGTACCATATCTCTCCAGATACCCTCCTCCGTTGTGGAGTCGGAGGACTCGGCGAAGAGGTGCTACTACTCAGCAGGAATGAAGGCTCAGGAGACAGTTTGACTTGATCATGGTCGTCCTTCCTTGCTGCGCCTGCGACAGCAATTAGACCTGAAAGCCCAGTCAACAAGCATCTGATTGCTTGTGATCGTCGTTTGTTGTAGTCGTCTCTCTCTGAGCCGTGAACCTCGACTGTCACAAGACGACTGATGAGTTCGCTGGCCAGATCTTGTATCTGGTCGGAATAGTAGACGTGGATGCCGAGGGAGCCGATACTCTCCACCAACAAAGGAAGCAAGTCGTCGTCAGGGTTGACTGAGACTCTGCGGAGGATGAGTGTGACAAGGTTAGATACAATATCTGAGGTCGAGAGGTTGACCAGAGGGATTGGAGAAGTGAAAACGGTGGTGAGCATCTGTGTTAGTGTCTTCTGTTGGTGAGTAGAGGCTGGGGGATCGTGCGTCTCAAGTAGTCGTTCGACTAGCCGAGACGGAACGGCGTATCGGTATTGGTACTGTGTCCATTCGCACGCTTTACTAGCAAACCAGCGGGATTGATCCACCTTGTGCCAGAGCTGTGAATCATCCATGGTCTCAAACGCTGCCTGCATTATGAAACCAACTTGTGCAGCATTCGAATGTCGCAAGAGCAGGGAGAAGGCACGAAGGGATGCTATTAGGACGTCGGCAGACGAGGGGCCAGACTCGCCGTCAATGTGAACATGAATAGATGCGGCCCTTCTTTGATCAGGGGGGCGGGTACGAAATTCTGCCATATAGACTGACGGTGTGTTATCCTTGATGGCCGAGGCGCTGCAATTTTTGGGAGGTAAGTCATATGGTATTTGTCACGCGGGATGTGGATGAGAGGTACGCACGATTCATCGAGCGACTTTGGGTCTGAGTGCAAGACATGAAATAGGAGGGCAGGGATGATCCGGGACACCTGTGCCTTGAACTGGGAGGAAGAGAAGTACAACGCTTCCGAGTTGACTACGCCGGTAATTGCAGCCAGACCAACCAGACGAGTCCTGGGGCGTTGGATTAGGACCGGGAGCGAGAGCATACAAGGACGAAACGAACCTGTTTCGTAACTCGTAATCGACGGATTTTACTTCCACAGTAGACCGTTTTGCAAAGTGACGGAGCACGACGAGGTAACTCTGAGTCACTTCGGAGTCTACACCTATGGCATGACCATCGGTGTAGGTGCACCACGCAGTGAGCTGTAGAGAGTCAGATGCAGAATGGGGGATGGCGGGGAGATACACACGACGCTTGCTGCACGAGCCGAGACCTCAAGGTCAGAAGAGACGAGATCGAGGGTGATTTTGAGACAAGAGAGGAGGGAGGGAGAAAGGAGGGAGATGTCGCGGCGACATTCGATGGCCAATGCGCGGAGGATGGCGAGCGTGATGAGGAGGGAGCTGCAAGGAGGGTGAGCGACAGGAAGGGGGGGGGGGGGGGGGGCCTGCGTGCTCACGCTCGGGCACGTAGGTTTCCAGCGAGTGTCTTGCCGCACTCGGATCTGGTGTGCTTCTCCAACTCGGCGCCGAGCTTGTGCATCTTTCCTGGATGGTTGGTTGCATAGTATGTGAGGCGGGAGAGCTCATGGGCATTCGGGCGATACTCTGGTCCTGCGGATGGGAGGGCGGACCAAGGCGGGTAGCAGGCAGCAATGAGGGACACGTGATTGGGAGTGAAGATATGCATGAAAAGGCAAGAAAGAGACCGCGCGAGACTTTGCATTGTACACCCAACATCGTGGGAAACTAGTCACTCTCCTCCCCAAGCACGTCCATCTGGCTCCACTCGAATCCAGCCGGGTCGACGACGACGACCTCCTTGAGCATCCCAACGACCTCCTCGTGCGACCCCTCCATCGCCCGCACCCACCGCTTGCTGATCATCCAACTAGCAACTCCCTTTGGCGGTACGAGTATCCCTTCCTTTGGCGGTCCGCGAACCCGCTCCCGCCGACCCACCCCCCGTCGAGGACGTTGTGTGTTGTCTGCCCTGTCCTCCTCGTCGAGCGCATCGAAGAACCGTTGCAGTCGCAGACTCCGCCACGGATATCCGCGTATTCGGAATAACGTGGTCCGTGTACCAGCGGCAGTGTCTTCCTCCACCTCCGATTCCTCTGATGACATACACTCCGTCTGCAGTGCACCATCAAATGTGACATGCTCAAACACCGCCATCTTGTTGCGTACTTCCGACCGGTTCCCGAGTTTCTTACGAGACACCCTGAGCGAGACCATCCACACCTAGCAACCGTGCAAACTTACCACTTTGCGCCGACTCACGCGCCGGGCACGCTGTGCCTTGAGATCTTCGCGCTGTCTGTGCGCTCGTGCGGCAGAGTCGTCCCTCTGCGCCTTGAATTTTTGTCGCAACGTCACAAATGCCTGATCAAACACGGCATCCAGCGTCTTCTTTCCAAAGTCCCTGTCCGGCACGTGTTTGTATAATCTCCGATTGGCTTTGAGGTCTTTGAGAACTCGTTCCTTCATCCGTCCGTTATGCACAGACTGCCTCGGCGTCTTATCCCATACAAATCGGACAGGTTCGTCGCGACTCAGCGGTGTGCCCTCTACATGACTGTCCGGCAAGTCTCTGTCCGTTTCGAGCATCATGACACGCAACAAGTGATTGCGCATAGCGTGCTTGACGATCCATACGACATCAGCAACCATATAGCGGTCAACTGAAGAATTACCTGTATGGTGAGACACCGTGTGTCGTGGTGGTTTTTCCTACGCACACGAAACTGAGGTGGGGGTAATTCATCGTCGGTGTCCAACTCTTCCTCGCTGTTCGATCCCGCTGTCGAATGTTCCTTGCCACCTCGAAGAGACGACAGAGGGTCTACGTTAACAAACCGGGTGCAAGGTAGTAGCGGCGACGGGAGGTAAGTAGCCGGAGTCGATGCCTCTGCAGGGTCAAGTGTGGGATCGGTCGACGGTCCGGCTACAGGCTGCCCCGCTGCTGGAGAGAAGAGCGTTGTAGGCGTTGAGGGATGCGATAGGGTAGGGGAGGTACTTGGGGTCGGTTGCTGTGGAGAGGAAACAAGCGAGACATACCCAAGCTGCGAGTGTCGTGGCAATGCAAAATTGCTCTGGGCATTCACAGAAGCTCCAACCATTGCGGAAGAACCGGGGTTACTGAAAGCAACACGCGCTTTCAGTGCAGTGATCTCTTGTCGCATCTCGAGCATACGACGTTCCATTTCTGCCTGACCTAGTCGGTATTTAGCTTCTTGTTCTTGTTCCCAAGCAATCCTCCGCTTGCGCTCTATTTCCTGTGCCTCCCTCGTTGAAGCCAGGAAGCGCAATAACTCCTGCACTGCATGGATTCCGCCGCTGTGTGGGATGGTGGGACGTACGGGGATATGACCGCTGTGCATGTACTGAGTCAGGTGTGCAGGTTGTACAAAAGAGAGCTGCTCACATTGGTGGAGTGGGAGGTGTCGCGGGTGGCCTGGGTGGTCCAGAGATAGCTGGTTCGAGTTCACTGCAATGTGGAGTGTGTTGCGGTACAGATGGCTGTCGTTGGTCCCCCGATAGATGTGTTTGCCTGGTCCTCGGCTGGGCATAATACGGGTTAAGAGCATCGGACAGCTCACTGGTGGGCATAGCAGTCAGCCCTGCACTATTCGTGGCATCAAGGCCTTGCAAGGTGGTGTTTGCATGTATTTGATTTAGACGGCCTTGCCTAACAAGGTACAACCGCGAGGACGCGTCAGCGAAGCCCCGGAACGTCAGCGCACAACGTCCATGGACGACATAGGGAGTCTCATTGGAAATCAGATCAGGGCCAACATGCGCGGCCCAGTCGATACTGCCGTTCCGGACAAGTGAGCCGTCCCTACCCTTTGGCGTATGGTACTCATGTGATGCACAGTGGAGAAGTCATTCACATCTCATCACTCGCGCTGTTGAAGGTGCGCAATAACTGATTGATCCGTGCGTGAAGGTTTATCATCGTCAAGATGCTGAAACATGGACGTGCCGGCGTTCCCATGGAGGTCATGGGCCTCATGCTCGGGGAGTTCGTCGACGAGTACACGGTGCAGGTCATCGACGTCTTCGCCATGCCCCAATCGGGCACAACAGTCACCGTCGAATCCGTGGACCATGTCTTTCAGACAAAGATGGTTGATATGCTGAAGCAGACTGGCCGGTGAGCAATCCTCGCTGTACGCCTGCTTCCACGTTCATTGAGGCTCTGTGTCTCAGACCCGAGATGGTTGTTGGGTGGTACCATTCGCATCCAGGGTTTGGGTGTTGGCTATCGAGTGTCGACATCAACACACAACAGGTGAGAACGTCGTTGGTCGGCCACACGCGAATTCACTTCTCGCCCCAGTCATTTGAACAAATGCAAAATCGCTGCGTCGCAGTCGTCATCGATCCCATCCAGTCTGTGAAAGGCAAGGTAGTCATTGATGCCTTCCGTCTCATCAACCCGCAGACCGTCCTCGCGGGTCGGGAGCCACGGCAAACAACATCCAACATAGGACACATCAACAAGCCTTCGATCCAGGCGCTGGTTCACGGATTGAACCGCCACTATTACTCTATTGCCGTCAATTACCGCAAGACCGAGCTAGAGCAAGCAATGTTGATGAATTTACACAAGCGGAACTGGACAGAGGGCCTCAAGCTTAAAGATTTCTGTTCACACAAGGAGAGCAACGAAGATGCTATCAAGGTTAGCTCCATTCATACGTGTCTCTGTACTAGGATGAATTGTTTGTGCCGCAGAAAATGCTTACGCTATCGGAAGCATACAACAGATCCGTGCAGGAAGAGTCCACGCTTTCTGCAGAGAAACTGAAAACCCGTCATGTAGGGAAGCAGGATCCTAAACGACATTTGGAAGAGACGGTAGAAAAGGCAGTCGGGGATCAAGTTGTGCAAAATTTGGGCACCATGTTGTTGGCAGAATTATAGATAGTGAACCCGCACGCATAATGAGCCTGACGAGCGCGTTGCCCGCGTGACTATCGGGGACCTGGTCCAACTGTCCTGTGCAACTTACACGATCAGGGCCACCGATTAATTTGGACACGATGTGAGTGATAAGAACAGCATGCTGATGCATGGGAGGGATATGATCCGAAGCCAGTGAATCCATTGGACATTCGTTGTGGGCAGTCTGGGCGCGTTGACCAAGGAAGGGATTCCACACAGGAACAAAGGTACAAGTCGGGAGTGTGATGCACAACTACTATACTTGCCCTGGCTTTGGCATCATGCGAGGATTATAAAACAAAGGAAGAACGCCCATCATTTTGGCACGGCGGATAGCCTTGCCTAGCCTGCGCTGCGTCTTTGTCGTCAGGCGCGTCTGTGTGCGGGGTCTGATTTTTCCGAGCTCAGAGACGAATGTGGCGAGCAGGGTTGAGTTGCTCGTCTCCCAGAGAGGGTCAATGCCAAGCTCGCGGAAAATGTCATGCCGGAGCGCCTCTTTTCGACCAGGTGCTACCAGGGGAGGTGCAGTTCTGATGTGACGTGGCTGGAACCGGTGCTTGTACGACCAGTAGTGAGGGCGAATGAACTTGAATGCTGTGAGAATATTGTGAAGAGGGAGTGCACACAGCATACCAGGCCAGGGGTGAATTTTCTGCGGAAACCCGTTGTTACTGCTTGCCACTGAGTGCTCGGGTCATCAAGGGCTGCAAGGGATGAGGCGCTGTTGACAAACGGGTGAGGGAGACATACTACGTGCGTCTTCTGCCTGGCCGAGGATGTCATGGAGGTGCTCTTGGTCACTTCTGAGAGTAGAAGAAAGGCGGAGGGCGCAGAGGCGCGGGCGAGTTTGCGCCAGAGCGCGTGCGGCAAAGTCAGTGAGGAGGAGGAGCATGTTGCTTAGAAAGGGTCGCTTACATAACAAGGGAAAGAAGGGTGGGTGGGCAAGACCCCGGAGAGTCCTGATGTAAATAATGAATTAAAATGAAAATAAAGACGTGCAGTGGGCGAGATTGAAAGGAACGCCCGGGAGCGTCGCCCGCCCTTCACCTCGTCACCAGTTGCCGTCGCCGTCGCCTGATGCACTCTGTCGCTCTCCTTTTATCCTCCCCCCGCCCTCTTTGATCCATCCCCCCCACCTTCTCTACATGTCAGACGTCTCCCGCCGTCAGGCTCCGAGTCCCCTCGTCTTGACTCCCGATACCAACCAGCACTCCACCTCGTCCAGCTCCCTTGGCTCGAGCCCAAGCACCGTATCCATGCCCTTTGTCCGTAGACATGTCACTCGTCGTCTCAGGACAGCCAAGGCAGACTGTGACAAGGAGCTCCGTAGGGTAATCAACAATATCACCACATTCTTCGAAGAGAGGCTCCATGAGGGTGACCAGGACCGCGACGTGGATCGCGACTCCCAATATGTCGATGAGTCCTTCCATGACCCCCTCCTCTTCCAGCCCCGTCCCGCTTCCCAGGCAGACGATTACTCCGACAGTGGCTACGAGGCTGAACAGGAAAGCCGCCATAGTCATCAGCGTGCGTTTCCAGAGAATGGCACTTACTCATTTCCTGCTCTGACTCATCGGTCCTCATTCCCGGGTCTTCTTGCAGCATCTACGTCCTCTTCCCTCAGTCCCTCCTTACGCAGACAGAACACCAATCCCTGGGAAAAGTCTACTCCCGTTCCTCCTTCCTCCAGTGCTGTGCCTAGCCCTGTTGTTCCTGCCACAACACTTTCCGATACGACCAGCCCACGGAGGCAGTCCAACCCTCCTACGGCCTGGCCATCCCAAACCCTCTCTTCCCGCAGACTTTCACGCACAGTCCACATTCCCATACGCCCCGTCAAATCCGGTCAGAGTTCACGCTCCACTTCCAGGTCCCGATCTCCTCTGCCCCCTGCCACAACGCATGGCAGCTTTTCTGACGTACTTCCGGTTTCCACTGTCAATCGCCGCTCTTCACGTATACTTGTTGATGACCCCATTGATCCCATTATGACCGCGCTGTACGGTCTCATAGGCGTTGCAACCGATGTCACGGAAATGTCAACTGCGCAGCTTACAGCCCAACCAAAGGTCTGCGAGTCCCTCGTTCAGCGTGTTCAGCACATCGGAAAGGCTTGGGACGATCATCCAGATTGGCACGGACGAAGCTGGTATGTACAAGTCTTACTTGCCGTCGCTAGCCTCAGTCGGGTTGTGGAGTGGTGGGAAGCAGAGAAGCAGTTTTGGAACTTCGACGACAATAACGATGATGAACAAGATGAACCCCTCATGTTCGTGCTCAAGCCTTCGGAGGAACAGCCTCCGGCGCCGACCCCAACTGCTCGCGGACATAGGGATGATGGGTCGTTGCGTATGTCTCTCGAAGACGAACATCGCTTATGGATGAGTCGGGTGGTCAGTCATGGCAGGCGTTCAAGGGATGAACACCCGGAAGAGCTCCTACGAAAATCGACTTCCCCAGACCCCTCGTCTCGCTTGCCCAACAAACTACCAGAACATAGCGAATCTGCCAGGGTCTTGGCTACCGAGCGCCTGCGCCTTCAGGCGGAAACTGCTCAGAATCAGAACATTATCATGGAGCTCAGTTTGGACGGAGATCACTTTATCTGGATAAATTATGCATGGAGGGTTGTGATTGGGTAAGATTTCAGTTACTGGCCTGATGACGACGTTTTGATGTTCGATGTTATTAGAACTGAACCAGCACAACTTCCTGGGACACGTATTTCATACTTGCTTGCACCATCGGACCGGAATATTTTCAAGGATGCAACTCAGCGTCTTCAGCAAGACGATTCTCACACAGTCGAGGTTAGGTTCCGACTGCAGATCCAACCTGACGGCCATCAAGAACCTCTCGCGAATGGCGTTCTCTTTCAACAGATGGAGGGTAAAGGTATGCTCATGATTGACCGCGAAGACGCACAACCCTCCCATACGATGTGGGTTGTCAAACCCATCGCTCCTCCGCGGTACGAATTCCCATCCCCTTCTATTGTCCTGGAATCTGGAGAAATTGGCCAAGACCCTTTACCATCAGCGCACGTAGCAGAGGATATGGCCGATGAGCCCATTACGCCCTTTCCGTTCACGCAGCCCATATCCACCGAACCTATTCTGTGTCGTATCTGCGAGTGCCATATCCCCCAGTGGTACTTTGAAAAGCACAGCGAGACCTGTGCGGAGGTACACCACCTTGAGGCCGAAATTTGCGAGTGCAACGAATCCATTGGTGAGCTCAAGAACACTATCAAAGAACTTTTGCTCGCATTGGAAACCTCGTCGCCGGCGATGACTCCCGAGTACCGCGGGGTACCCATCTTCTCTCCGTCCACATCGCCCAGTATGTCAAATCCTCTTCAGCTTTTTCGAACGAACAAAATGCAGCGCGTAGGCGTGAAAAAGATGCAGCGTCGGGTGCTAGAACAATTGGATGATGTTTTGCACGTTGCACTGGAAGTCACTATCCCTTCCCTAAAGGAGGAGTCGAAGGAACCCATCGAGCGACAACGACTGCTCTCCCCGACCTCAGAACGGAAGATGTCCCAAGTGCGGAACTGGTGCAAACCGATAATAGAGGATGCCGCGTTGACCCAACTAGTCGAGGATGCCGAACGCATAATGCGACAAAAGGTGGATAATGTTGTCCGTATGCAGAACACCATTCGATACTCGGAGAAGATTTGGCACGAATGGAAGGAGAGAGTGGAAGAAAGTCTGGCGGCCGTCGACTATGAAGAGGAAAGTAACAGCGATGACGATCTGGCATCCATTGGTGGTGTGACACCCGAAGGGATGGAACAAACTGCTCTATCTCAGGTTACGTCGGAGAGTGCATCCATCAGCTCTGTTGAAGATATGCTATCGTCTGGTCCTACACCTATTGCCCCTTCGTCTCCCAATCCCACTGTACCAAACGAGAGCCGGCAGCCGGTCTCTATACTCACCCCTACTTCCATTCCACCAGCTTGGCAGATGATGAACAAGATGCCCACTAGATCCTCGACACCGTCATCCATATCGTCCCCTCTTGCTCTGGCACAACCAATCACTGCCTCTGCGTGTCCAGACGAGTACCCCCCCTTTATGGATCTCAATGAGGCTCCTGCCGAGAACGGCACTCTACGGGCTCGTCAGTCCACCAACAACCTCCTGGAACCACGGCTCCTAGTCACACCTCCCCTATCACCTAGCATTCTCCCTCGAGATGCTCCAATTGGAACTCGTCGTGGACATCGACGGCATTCAACTGTCAACCCGATGTTCAGTCCAACATCTTCTAACGTGCCTCTGTCCCCCCGCCAGTCGTCCGCGGTGCCACTGTCTCGTTCTACACCAACTTCTATCAGGGATTTTGACATCATCAAGCCAATAAGTAAGGGGGCATTTGGTTCGGTTTTTCTTTCCAAGAAGAAGGCTACGGGCGATTATTATGCGATCAAGGTTCTCAAGAAAGCTGACATGATCGCGAAGAACCAGATCACCAATGTAAAGGCGGAACGGATGATCCTCATGAAGCAGGCAGAGTCACCATTTGTAGCAAAGCTATACTTCACTTTCCAAAGCAAGGAGAATCTTTACCTCGTTATGGAGTACTTGAATGGTGGTGACTGTGCCGCTCTCATCAAGTCACTAGGGTCGCTTCCGGAAGAGTGGACTCGTCAGTACATTGCGGAAGTGGTGTTGGGTCTTGAGTACCTTCATGAACGGGGTGTTGTTCACCGGTAAGTCTGGGTCTCTTGTTTATTATAAACAGTGGACCTGACGGATGGTCGCCAAACCAGAGACTTGAAGCCGGACAATTTGCTCATCGATCAACACGGGCACTTGAAGCTCACTGATTTTGGGCTAAGCAGGACTGGTCTTTTAGGTCGGCAGACACGAGAAGGACCTATGGGAATGGGAGTTCGTCATCGTACCAGGTATGATTCGCGATCTCGGCCCCCTTCTCTGGATTCAGGCTTCCTTGCTTCTCCGATGTTGCCGTCCGATGGAGGTTCATATTTTGGGCAAGGAGCTTATTCTGTGCCTCGGAATGGAACGTCGTTGTTACAGTTCCCTGCAGATGACATCAGCGAGTCGGGCAGTGGTTCCGAGTTGGTGTCAAACCTTCATTCGAGGCGGAGTAGGGTTGCAGACAGTCCTTTACAATCGTTTGCCACGGAACTCACAACAGATCTACGCTCCCATTCCGGTGGCAATACCCCTCCTGGTGAGCAAAAGTTCGTCGGCACGCCAGATTATCTAGCACCCGAAACAATACTGGGTCTTCGTGGTGACGACGCTGCCGTTGATTGGGTGCGGATTCTCTTGTTGTACTCGAAGACAGTCGCTGATTGTCGTCTAGTGGGCCCTCGGGGTCATCACATATGAATTTTTGTATGGAATCCCACCGTTCCATGCTGAGACTCCGGAGAAGGTATTTGAGAACATACTCTCAGGACAGATCGAGTGGCACGAAGATTGGGTAGACTTCTCGGACGAAGTCAAAGATTTCATGCGAAGACTTATGGATACTAACCCCGCGACACGATTGGGTGCCAATGGTGCTGATGAAGTCGAAAATCATCCCTTCTTTGAGGGCATTGAGTGGGATAATGTCACTTCGAAAGAGGCTGCGTTCATACCGCAAATTTCGGACCCGGAGTCGACGGACTATTTTGATCCCCGAGGTGCGATCCCTCAGCTATTCCACGACGATGACATCGCGATCACGAACATGGAGAGCCCCGCCATCAATCCGACGCAACCTGGCGCACAGTCAAACCCCATTTCCATAACAAGCAACCGAGACTCAGCGCCTTCTCCGGCCAGCGATGACTTTGGCTCCTTCAGTTTCAAGAACTTGCCAGTCTTGAAGCAGGCGAACGATGATGTGATACGCAAACTTAAGACAGACCAACTGACCCCCATCGCCCATACGTTGTCCGATCCAACGAGCATCAGCACCCGAAAGCGTAGTCTATCACAGCGCCATAAGAAGCCCCCGAGCGTTGTAACAACGATGGATCAAAAGACCATCTCCCAAGGCCCACCTTCTCCGTCGACATCGACGTCGTCGATTGCCTCCTCGCCTTCGAGAACAAGCATACCACCGTCCACACCAGGAAGTAGCTCTGGCAATCATACTCGTAAACCTTCGGAGCTTGGTGCAATTGAAAGGTTCAGACTAAACCACCTTGATGGCGTCGAACGCAGAAACACCATGCCGAGCCGATTGCGAACTGCGTCTATTTCGAGTAGTGTTGGTGATGGATCAGGCTCCGACAACTGGCCCTCATCAGCAGGCCAAAGTTCAAGCCAGTTCGAGGTGACGCCTCCTTCGTCAGTTCATTCTGTGGATTTGCGCAAGGGGCCGGACCCCACGGATCGCGCAGTGACATGCCTATTGGCTGAGGATAACCCTATCACGGCTAAGATAATAGAGACCTTGCTTGTCCGTCTCGGGTGTCGCTGTGTGGTAGTTGCGAATGGCTCTGAAGCGATCGGTGTCGCGATGGGCGACATCAGTGAGTTGTTACTTTGATTTGGGATAATCTAAGCTGAGCACCCCACAGAATTTGACTGTATCCTGATGGATCAGCACATGCCAGTCTGTAAGTGCATCTACCAGTATTGTATGTAGCCTCATCTGCTGAGACAAATCCATAGTGGATGGCGAAAGTGCTGCCCGATATATCAAGAGCACGAACAACAAAAACACCAACACCCCAATTATTGCTGTTACCGCCTACAGCACCGGAGACGAGCCGAACGGCTTGTTCACAGCTTCCCTTTCCAAGCCTCTGCAAAGAGCAGATCTACTAACGGTGATGCGGAAGTTGGGATTCAAGACCTCCGCTGTTCAAGGCGTCTCCCATCCTCCTGCTAAATTCACTTCCTCTCGTGTGTCATGACCTTTGACGTGTGTCTGTTGTGCATTCTTGGTTCTCATCACAATTCCCTACTGCACGTCCACCATATACTCATACTCCATGCCATTCAACATTCTTCTCGACTTTACCAACTCATCAGCATGATCTCTCCCAGCGCTTTGCTCCTTTTCGCATATTGTACGTTAGAGTATTGTCTTATTCCGACTCGCACACGTTGTCCATTTCGTGTTCAGCAATGGTTGATTATGTTTAGTGTGAGCTAAGGTTCAAGGGGCGAAGTGAACAATGTTGATGACATGTGTCTGTCGGTTGTCACTCGTCCCGCTAACATCTTGACCTCGTCTACCGTGCCTTGGACGAGGCAAGCGAGCAACACTGTCGAGCTCAACTCGGGCGCGACCTCTCATTTCAACTACTCGCTTGATCACCCGCCGGCGGCGCTCCTCTTAGCTTATTACTAGCATCGAGTCGGTCGTCGAGTCGCTTCGTCGCGATGCAGTCCTACAACCATCCAGGTATTAACACCGTCTTTTCTCCCGTTCCGACCCAGTTTACCCATTCCTTAGCTTGGCAATGTTCTCGCTCATCCCACCATGTTACGCCCCTCGATGTTCCACCCTCACAGTTCACTTCCCCCGCTCCCAGAACCCGGTACGCAAGCATGTCGGACCCAACGCCCTATATGCCAGGGGCGAGCGTCAATGCACCGCAGTCACTTATCCCGCCCAGTCTCGTTGCCGGCCAGCAGCGTGCAAGAGTCTGGGACAGGAGTGCTACCCAGCGGTCCCGCGCAAGCTATGGCTCGATGACTATTTCATCCTATCACTCACCACCACCTTCGTCGCTATACGGCGACTACTTGTTTACGCAACCCAAACCCCCTCTTCCTCTTCCTCCGCCTCCTCCCCTTCCCCAGAAGCCGCGAGCGCTGCTCAAACCCCCGACCAACCTGCTGCCGCCGATTCCGCCCAAACCGCCAGCACTGGCCATCGCTTCTGCCTCGAGGATTCCATTCTATCCAACATCAATACCACTACCCGTGATCAGTTTACCTTCCCAGCCCCCTGAACTCAAGGCATCGGAGACTCTACCTCCCCCCGAAGATAAAGAAGTTGAACTTGTGCTCACACTTTCCGCGTCAGAAGCTCGAAAACACGAACAAGCATTAGTCAACCAGGAAGAGGAGGAACTTGCAAGAGCTCTGGAAGAGTCACGGTTACTGTCCAGCAGTGTCTATCTTGATGAGCAACCGTCGTCTCGCTCTACCCTCCCTCGACAGCCGTCTGCAGATCACGTATCTATCTCTGCAATAAAGTCCTCTGCATATCCTCCGGAGGGCAAAAGCTGGCTGCACATGATAACACCGACGGCGTCGACTTCGTCGCAGTACTCTTCCCTGAACGATGATTTTCCCTCTTCACATTCCTCCGCAAACCAAAATCAATCCGATGAGGGCCCAACTGACTCTCCTCAAGGGACGCCGAGTGACATCCAAAATTTATACACTTCCCGGGATACCTTGTCTCCGACACCACCGTTGTATGCGAATGTTGTTTCTCAGTTAGTCCGAAGCCCCCTTCTTGCTCCTTCCACGAGTCACTTGACTGCCGCAACTCCTTCATCCCCAACCACTTCCAGTACGTATTCGCAAACCGACTACTCGCTCTCATCGGACCGCATCACCGGCTCCCCGTCCTTACCGCAGATTCAAACTAGTAGTAGTGAACAATTGTCAGTGCCACCCTCTACCTCGAGACCGAGCTGGTCATCAGTTTTATCTGAAAACAGTACGTCCGCTGGGCGTTCCTTGGCCAGCGGATATAAATCTCCGACACATCCGCCCGCGAGTCCTGACCTTTCTCTCGGGTCCTCTACTGGCTTGGACTCATTGGGTGAAGAAGTTGAAGAAGAGGCAACGGAGACAGAACCAGGATCATCCATCCGACCAGTTGTCCCGCTGTCAGCAAACCAATACGTTGAACAACAGATGCTCATCGGTATTTGTACGTCTCGGCCCTAAAGTACATCTTGTGGCCTTTTTGACCCTGTTGTGTAGCTCTGGGCTTTACTCTTCCAGTTATCTCAACAGAGTTACTCCCTATGGCGGGTGCGATGCCAAATGTGATCACTCTTCCGTACGGCAAAGCACCTGTTTTCCATTTTCAGGCTCCCAGTTGGCGGAAGCTACTCAAGTTGATGGCTAGGCTGAGCGGCACTCGCATAGAGCCTACCGTGGAAGCGCTCAGTGTCGCCAAACATGATCTCAAATTGCGAACCGTAATTCAGTTTGTCAAGGTGTGTCAGGACATACAGAACGGAGGAATGTTACACTCATGACAGGGCCTGTCAAGATCCACCACTCCGCATCCGAATGGAGAACGGTGCTCTATCTGACAACAGACTATCCTATCCCTTCTAACCTGCACAATTCGCACAAGTACACTAACGGTGATGTTACAGTCCTACCATATTCGTATACGCTGTCGCCGCTCCCTACTCTTCTTCGCGATGGTTCTGAGTCGCACATGACCAAGTATTTTGTTGTGCCATCGACGCCAACGACCCCCTATCCTAACCTCCCAATCAATTTTCCGAATCTTGCAATGTACCTGCAATCGGCTCTACAGGACTCGCGCAGAGCCGCCGGCGATAGCTCGAGTGGCTTACGAAAGTTGGCACA
This sequence comes from Pulveroboletus cf. rosaemariae, assembly GCA_038089275.1. Lineage (NCBI taxonomy): Eukaryota > Fungi > Basidiomycota > Agaricomycetes > Boletales > Boletaceae > Pulveroboletus > Pulveroboletus cf. rosaemariae. The sequence continues at coordinate 105,376 of JBBPKN010000005.1, forward strand.
GCATATCGACAATTGCTATCAGACTGAAGCGGAGCGTATTGCCCCGATTGACCAGGAGGCAGTTCCAAAGAGGGGGGTCGTTGGGGGTATGATCAAGCGTGTTATAAGGCGACACAAGGCGAATAAGGGCAGCACAGGGAACGAGGAGATATACGAACTTGTGACACCATTCGTATCGGATGAATGGGGTTAGGTTGACGTAGTCGGTCGACTCCCAAGTTGTAGGGACGTTGGACAGAGAGCTGATTATGTTTAGGATATCGTTAACGTTATAGTATTAGGTCTTCGCGAAAGCTATTTGCGCGCGTTGCATTCCCAGTCATATCAACTTGATGTCGACCACGAGCATTCCTCCCCAGCTTGAACCAATGCCCACCATTCCACCTCTCTCTGCCGAGGAGGAAGGTATGTATGTGTGCCATAGCCCTTGATGTGGTCGTGACAATAGCTTCCCCTTCAGACGCCATCATCCACACCCGCATTGCCAACGACGAACGAGCCCTTCGCCGTATCGTCAAAAAGTTCCATAATTATGCCTCGCTAGCGCACACCCCACTATTACCATCTGCCCACGGCGGGAACGTTGATGATGCGCGGGAAGCCTTCTTAGTCGAACTGGCCTCGTTTGAGTTGGCTTTGAACAAGAGCCTGATGATTTGCGAGGCCGAGTCTAGGCAGGTAGAGGAGTACCAGCGGGAGCGGAATAGGATCGGTATGTGTGCTCTAGTCACCCTCAAGCGCTGTTTCGAAATCACGCCAACCCCCTCCTTCAGAGCAAGAACATGATCTTCTCCGCAACCAAATCAACGAGCTCAAGGTCGCGCTGGAACACGCGCAGATGGAGCGCAAGCGGAAGATGGAATACGACTTGATCGCAGAAAAAATAAATACGCTCCCCAGTCGCGATGAGTTGGAGCGGTACGTGTCCTCGTTGAACGTCTGGTCCCTTTATGTTACAGTGTCCTAAGACACATCGCATTCGAGGTCGATCCAGGCACTGGAGAACGACATGACTGCAATTTTGTCAGAGCATGAAACGCAAGAACGTATTATTAGAGGGCAGAAATCTGCGCTAGACAATGTCGTGTTGGATCTCAGTTCCCTCCGTCTAATAGGAAAAGACAAGGAGAGTTCGGCGTCACGTCTAGCCTCCCCGATGCCTACACCTGCGGCTGATTCCATCGGTGCTGAGGAGGATGTCCAGGGGACTCCGCCAGTCGACGATAACAATCACGCAGGTGTTGAAGTTGGCGAGGTCGCTGAGAAAGAAGACGGGGAAGACGTCGACTCGCTTGATATTCCACTGTCTTTGAAGCAGCATGCCCCGACCAAAGATGCAGCCTCACACTCAGGAACCCCACTGTTGTCGCAAAGAGAAACACGCTCGACAAAGGATCTGACATCGTTCAGTCAAGTTGAAGATGACGACATCGAGATGGGAGAGGTAGCAGAGGACCCGAAGCAAACGAAGACGAAGAAAAAGATCAGAGAGGAGTTAGAAGAAGGAGAGGCGAGTGATTCAAGTAGTGCATTGTCCGATCCTCCGGACGATTGACGCTATCATGCATCGTGCGTCCATACTGCATTGTCAGGAGTCCGTAGTCTGTCGTGGTAGGTCTACCTCTACTGTCATGAAGTCCCTAGCACAGACAATTTCGCCCGCAAACTGTTCTCCCGCAAGAGCTGCTATTGCCCTCATTGTGACTCTCGTCACCGCATTAACATCATCGTCCCCGGGGTATTTAGGCGAAAAGTGGTTCAAGACTAGCCTTCGCGCTCCGATTCGTGTCGCAAAGGCGGCAGCCATCTGTGGAGTTGAATGACCCCTAGATTTTGCCCTTGCCTCGACACCCTCGAACGTATCAGTATGTTTGGTAGTTGGATCTATACCGGGTAGATGAGCGTTTGTTGCTTCATGAACGAGTAAGTCGGGGGAACTAGCTACATCCGCAATTGCAGATGGGTCACATGTATCACCAAGGATTGCAATTTTCCTGCCCGGACGGCGACGAGGGCCATGTAGGACAGTCCCATCCGAGAGCTCAACACTCTCGCCTTGTTGTAAGTGACTCATGACTGACATCGAGGTCTTGGTCCGTTTTATGCTTGGGATGTATTCTTGTGGATTTATCTTTCCCGGAACAGGCGCTTCCTGGATAACAAACCCCACGCATGGCACAGAATGCAAAATGGGGGCTGCGCAGACGCTCACAAGATCACCCTTGAAGATATCCTTCCAGACTCCATTAATCTGGGGTATGTTACGGCCACCTGGCAGTTCGGACGTGTGACGGAGAAGCTCGATCCAATCCCCATCGGGTGGATCGGTTGGAAAACGAAGTTCGTGCACGACGTACGGAGTTCCCAGGAGGGTGTGTGTGTATGTGAGACCAGCACGAATATATGCGCGCGTTCCGAGTGGTCCGTATATCTCCAGCGGCTAGCTGTCCTGTGAGCTTGGAGATTGTGGCAAGTTTGACAGACTAACTTCGACGTCGACACTCCCCTGACTCTGTGCGCGAGGATCCTCCGTGTCGCCAAGCATGCCGCCAGCGCCGTTGGCGATCGACGCCATCAAAGGCAATAGACCAAAGATATGGTCCCCTGTGTGTTTCGTGTCACCCCCCCTCCCCTAGCAGCGAGATGAGTATATGATCAAACCATGGGTATGGGTAATGAATATTTTCCTGATCTTCCCCATCTTGACCGTGCTTTTTTGCATTTGATGCTGGGTTGCCTCTCCACAATCAAACAGCCATACGTCCCCACCCAAACGCAATGCGATCGCGGAGTGATTCCTTGTAGAGGATGGTTGCGCAGAAGCAGTTCCTAAAAATAAAAGATCGATGGCTCCAAGGGATCTTCGAGCAGTCATGATTGGTAGTCACAAGGAGACGAGAATTTGAGTGCGAATTTTGGGTTTGAACCAAAACTTACAGTTGATGAGACTGTCGTGCGGACCTGTCCAGAAAAAAACATTGTCCCTGGCAGGAATTGAACCTGCGGCGCCACGGTATCGTGAGATCCACAACGTGGCGATTTAACCACTAATCGACAGGGACTTGAAAAACTGGGGGTATTATTCAATTATCAAAGCAAATCGTTGCTCCTCCCGCCCAAATACGAGGGCACCTACCTACGCGCTAGTTTCCAAGCGGAAACCCAGAGGGGTCGCTGGTGGGCAGTCATGATGGAGATGCCACATCCCGCACTTCTCGGACACCTGGCAACGAGCGAGGATGATCTAGGCAGTTCCATACGCCGTCCTTACGCAAGAGTTCAAAGGAGAGGTTGGGGTGTCCAATCTCCATCATGGCATCCGTATTTTGTCTCTAGCCTAACCACCAGGAGGCCCCTAGAGCAACTTGAAAGACGAGAGATTGCGCATAGAGTTGTACAACCGGGTCCAATATCTCGAGTAAGGGGGTGGAAGTTTGAGATTCGAGCTACAATAGGGGTCATTAGAGCGCACCGTCGCTGGTTTAGAGGGTAGTAACAGTTTTCCGCGCCAGAACAGTGATTATCATGAGAGGACGGTGGAGAGGGCTTTACAGATGACGGCTCTAACCCAACTGCCAAAAGATCTATAGAACCTCTGCAGCAGGTCTTGCTTCTGAATAGCCTTTGACCCTTGCTTGACAGAAGTCCTTGGAGAGCAAGCAGGTCTTGAAGCAGATATCTCCATTCCATCCACCCAGCGACACTAGTCCAGTTGCTTACAAGAGCTTACCCTCGCCCTGGAAGCGTGAAGGATTAACAGTTAGTAGCATAACGAGCATTGAAATACAGTGTACAGTCCAGCTGCCGAGATGACGTTATGAGTATGTAGACAAGAATGCAAAGCAAAAAAAAATGTAAAAATGGTATAGAAATCAGGAAACATGTCACGATATCAGTCCATGAACCCGTAGCAAGACAGCCCACCTAATGCAAAGTCAGGTGAGAACAAGTAGGAGAACAGAGAACCAACAGACTTACTCCTCTCTTTCTGATTCCAGTTCAGCGAGTCTTCGTCTCAATTCCCTGTTGAGCTCGTGGAACACATGAAGATACAGGGCAAACGAGCGACTCACGAGTTTTCTTTGCTCAGAGTATTCCGTGATTCTTTCGTTTGGCACAAGTCCTTTGTCATTGACCCCCAAGCTTCATCGTGAGGGAGGTTGGCATCATCGTACATTGCATCCAGTTCCTCGTTAAACGCCTAAGCAATATGATAAGCCAAATACGCGTTATTGTCACAATTGCCATACACTGACCTCGTACATGATTTCCTTTTCGGCTGTTGCGTCTGCTAATAGGCTCTTGACAAGCTCGCATTGACGCTTGGTGTGATGCAGCTCCACTCGCGTTCGATCAAGATCCGCAGTCTTCTAGAAAAATCACTCGTCCACAGCACTGAAACAGGTCACTAAATCTCACCTCCTTGATCTCCAGTATGAACTGTTCGAGGTCACTCCGCAGAGTTTCATGGTGTGACATTGCACAATCTATACTTTGGTCCGCATCCGCTAGCGATTCCTCCAGGCGAGTCAAAACCGTCGGGTTAACCGTCTCAGATGAGTTCGGCGTAGCATTCTCCCCTACGAAATTGCGCGACCGAACGAGTGGGGTAGTTGGTCCTTCTGCCTGTCGCCTGCTAATGAGTTGACGCATCTCTTCCATCCTCTGCTGTGCCTCCTTGGTCTTTTCACGAGAATCGATGAATACTCATGCAACAGTCAAGTTGATACATCGATACATACAATCGGCGGAAGGTTAATTCTTTGAGTAGTACGCGTAAGCGACTTGTCTGGAGATGAAGATCTCCATGAATCAACCGCACCACTGCCCGAAGTTGAGCGTAGTTCTGAGAGATAGGACCCCATACTCTTCACCATGCGGTGCGATGATTCAACCTAGTTGGTAGTGAGTGAAATAACAGGGGTACAAACAAATACCAGTCAAACCTCGTTTCTAGCTGAAACTACCGCCTGCAGTATATTTTCCGTATACTCGGAGATGAACTGTGAAGACGAGGGGCGTGGGGGCTTGAACGTTTGAGGCGACACTCTCCTAGGCGAGACAACTCTTCCAGTCGTCTTTGAGAGTGGCGATGTCCTAAGCTTTCGTGTGGGCATATATGCACCGTGCCCAGAACGAGTGGACGATTTCTTTTTAATAGAGAGGGGCTCGATATTACTGAGCGGCGTCACGGAGCCGTTCGTTGCCTTGGGCGTACTCTCGATTTGACTAAACGGTCCAAATGCTTGCCGTTTGCTGCGGGGCAAAGGTGATGGGGAAGCGTCGTCGAGTGTAGATTGTTCGAGGTCTTGAAAAGAGAAAGATCCGTCGTTCGCTCCTGCGTCAGCGGAAGGGAGTTCCTGTCGCTCAGAAACCGCTGGGCTAGCTGGAGGGCGGGGAGACGGGCTGCGGGGTCCGAACCGGCGTTGCTCCACCTGGCGTGGAGTATCGAGCTGGGATGGCAAAGGCAGATGTCTTACGGGGGAATTTGAAGCCTGCCGAGAGTCTGATAATGAGCTTTCACTCGTTGTCGCCCGGGATATCGGGCGTAGTTGAGGTGGGGGTTCCTCTGTAGATGCAAGTTTACTTGTCCAGCATCAAACTGAAGTTGAAGGCGTACCCTCGTATATCGTATCCTCCAAAGTTTTTTCCGCCGTGGGTACGGAGATATACCTACCATGCTGGCTTTGGCTGTTTCGTCTCGCAAGCTCCAAGCGCATCGCTAAATCAGGATCCGATCGGTCGAGTATTGCTTGTTCATCAATTCTGTCTTCGTGGTCTGCACCATCGTACTGCTCACGTGAGGGCGATCGGGAAACCGGCAATACTGCTTGAGGCGAAGAGCGGCCACTGCCAGGAGAGCGACCCCTCTTCACTAGCTTTTTACGAGAAGCGGAAGAGTTATTTGCAGAGAAGGAGTCGTCATCCCCAGAAACCAGGGACGTAGCAGCAGTGTTAGTTGATCCCGAGCGATACGAGAACTTTGCGAGGCTACCGTCCGCTGTGGTGGTGGTTTGTGTATACGTGGATGATCGACTAGCGGATGACTTTGAGCGGCGGTGGCTGCCAATGGACGTACCAAACAAGTCAGTCTTGGACGACCCTGGGCGAGTGTTGAAGAGATTCCTGGAAATCGCATCCAGACTGAAAATATGCGCTCGTGATTTTGTGGTTGCTGTTGGCGTAGCGGGGCGGGAGTCATTTCCAGTACGGAATTTGAAGAGGCCATATTGTTGGACTGCAAGAATCAAATATTAGATAACAATCGAGGAGGTCAAAGGCGACTCACTCGTCTGCACAATACGTCCTGGTATCCTAGAAGTTTGCACTATCTCTTCTTCGGGGTCGTCATTCGGATCACTCGAGGAGACAGAATACCGGGATATCTCCCCGGCCATCGGATGAATCCTCACAATCACATATGGAGGACCACCCATACCGAAAGGTAACGGGTCCGCAGTGCCCTGCGGATCAATATGCATGACGACCTTTGTCTGGAGAAGAATTATAAGCCAATTGCTGAACATACTAAACCAAAGTGAGGACTACCTTTTTGCTTTCTTGTAAAAACGCTGTCCGCTGGTAGACATTGAAATACGTGCGGGCAACAGTGGTCCGCCCACCCCTAACTTCGACTTCCTTCTCATCTGCACACAGTACTACGGATTGACCTGCTTTAGTTCTATACTTTGCCTGAGCTGACCAAAGGTTCCCCAAAAAGCGCTCCTTGTCGGTCAGTGTTCGGGTAGGGTCGAAGTTGATGGGAGAAGGCGGAAACACTACCGAAAGTGAACGGAATGGTCGACCTGACCACCTTTCACCTTGATCTTGTGGGGGATTTTCAATATATATGTGGAATTCTGATAGGCAGAGGCTCAGCTAGTTGCATGACGAAAGAACCTATAACCATCTTACCGGCATCCCCAACGTCAGCAACGACGACGTCACAGAGATCGAACACCCCTTTGCAGCTCATACCACTCTTCTTCATCCCCAGAGGCAGCCCACCAGTTTTAGCCAGCTTCTCAACTTCATCCAAGCCAGACAGTAAACGTCCATTTTTCTCCCCGTTTCCTGGTCGTTTCACGATCATGAGTTTATCGTCGAACAAGAACAGGGTGCAGTGCAGCGAGGTGGCAGAGGTGCTGGATGCAGAGGAAGATGTACCGGGGGAGCCATCCATGATGATGTCCTCTGCGTCGATACAATCGATGAAGCGCCTCGAGTTGGATATCAGCCCAGCAGGGAAGCCGTCGATGGTGGCACTCAGGCAATACATGACTGCTGCTCGTCTCGTGTGATCGTCCGTCTCAGCTTGCGCGATTTTGCCCGCTATTTCACCTGCTTCGATCAACTTTCCGCGCTGAACATCATCTGGCCCCATGAGTTTGACCATCGTGCGAAAGAGTAAAGTATATCGTGGTATACGCTGCACCGGATCCATTAACAGTTCGCGCAGCCCGACTCGATTCTTCGTCTCCGCGTTTGAATATTTGATCCTCTGTGAAGCCAAAGAAGGGGTGTACGTTAGTTGAGGACCAGTCGTATATCAGAGTGTTATTTACGTCGATGTATGCTGCAAATCCAGAGGACTTCTTCATCATCTCGCGCTCAAAAATCGATTGGGCTTCTTCGCGCTTGACATAATATTGTTTGTAATGTTCGAAACCTCTGAGGTCTCTGAAGTGTCGCAAGGCAACATCTCCCACGTTTCGAGACCCGTCTGGTGCAATCATGTTCTCTAGATCCATCAGGAATGCCTCGTTGACTGGCAGAAGGTTGTCAATGTTTCCGAATAGTGTCTTTGCTTCGTACGGTGGCAATATCGCTGTGCTCTTGCTCTTTGAGAATTGACGCAAAGGATCTGCATAGTCATTTTTGAGAATTCGGAGGCGTTTAACGTACGACCGCTCGGTATTCACAAGCTCGTTGATGACTTCCGATAGGGCAGACGAATCCGTCACTGATCGTTTGCGCTGTAGCTCGCCCTTGAACACGATACATCAGACTTGGGCAAGCACTTTGGATATGCCACTCACGGCATGGCGCGTGATAGTAGTCTCAGTCGCGGATGGCAAGATGTTGTTATCGTCCCGACCAAGCCATGGATCTCCGAGCGACAGAACTAAATCCTGAACATCTGAAAGGAATTGTCGGAAGTTCGGCCATAAAATACACTTCAGCTCACCATCAGGAAGTCTCCTCCCCCCTTCACATCCCTCTACCACGACTCCGCAATAAAATACGCGCTTTGTGACAGTGGGGTCTGCACGTTTTCTGGGGGTTGTATCAACACCACTAGCAAGAGGTACCACTTTTCGGGGGGAATTGTTTAGTGCCATCAATCCTCATAAATCCTTAGTGTGGATTATTCTGTAGCTCGCTGGAGTGATAGCAAGTCAAGATTCTTGGTGGGTCCTGGTTTCTTTCTTTCTTTGTGGGCTGTCAGAACCAACTTGGCACGCGTCTGTCACGTGATCGAGAATGCCGGTTACACACAGTACACGAGAGAAATGCGACATGTACTGCTGATATGGTGCTATATGCAAAGAATCCGATGCATGGATGTCGAATCATGAATAATGTATACTTCTAACAAATGACCATGGCGAAGGAATTGCGAACCATGAACGATCATGAGGGGTACTCAAGTGCTATGAGTGAATCATGCAAAAACAAAAAATTTCCGTCGAATCCGTGTGGGAACTGATGTTGGGTCTTCTTCACGCCTCTCCGACGATGGTATAGACGCCGTCCAGCGGCGTCGAGGACCGCGTGAGAATTTGCCACTCTTTTCCGGGGAAGGGTCGTCGACCTCAAACTCCGTCAGAGATGGTCCAGCCGTCCCTGAATAAAGGCCATGAATATCTGGCTGGGAATAGGGTCGATCTGCGGCTGCTTGTAATGGCCGTGGGGTGGCTTCCACATGCAAAGACCTTGTGGTAAGCGTCGAGGGTAATTCTTCGCTAGGGACATCCGGCGCACTCCGGACTCTACGACGAAGCGATTCTCTCGACCACCACCTCAGTAGGCTGGAACTGGACACGGAGCTTCTCGTGGACGATTCTCGGGTCAAAGTAGCGGTTGGAGAACTCGATCGGGGGATGAAAAAGCCACGGACGTTCTCGATCATCGACTTGCTCCGTTTCGGTACGTTATCTTCTTGACGGACGGTCAAGAACTCAGAGTGGGGACGAAAACCATCGGCCTTGCCTGAAGGCCCTGATAATGCAGTCGGAACTGTGAGTGAGGTAACTGGTGTGACGAAAGATACAGATGAACAATGGGACATCGGGGAAGGCGACTCGAGGAAGAGCTCGTTACCACCGTCGTGAGATGTTGCCCTGGTTATCGCGACGATCTTGAGTTTGCCGGGATGCTGCCCCCTCTTCATGGTTTTAGGTACGACAGAATGGACAGGAGTCAGAGAGCTTTCCGTGTCACCAAGCATCCCACTGCCATCTACAAAGCTCCTTTTGCGCGGGACGAGAACACTCTCGCGCTTCGTCAGTCGATTCTTTGCGGCGACGCTCATTGCGCTTGCCATGGTCAGCGCTGATGCGGATCTCGAGAAGGAACGAGTAACTCTCTGGGCCTCGAAAAGATCTTCTTCGTGGGTATGAGCATGAAAGCGTGCAGTGAGGCACTTCTCCGAGAAGACATCTAGCAGGCCACGATCCACCTGTTCTCTTGCAGAAGCTGTTGATCGAACGAGGTGAAATGTGTTCAATTCTATTGGAGCTGGGTGAACAACAATCGACGATCGACGGTTAGGTCCCACTACAGGTGGAACCGTGATATCACGTTTCACGGGGTATTCTGCTCGAAGATGGATCTGCGAGGCGCTCCGAGCCACCGGTGGAGGAGGATCAACCTCTCCAGAGTTTGGAACAGCCGATTCAATATCATCTAACTCCGGGATAGATTGTATTGTCGGTAGTGGGCTGATTGTCTCAAATTGTACGTCCCCTGGCATGGGGGCAGTGAAGTCAGGTCGAAAGCTTGACGGAGGTTCGTCGCTCCATGGCACCTCCTCGGTGACAGCTCGCCGGATAGCATCTACCCATATCTCCTTTTCACGGCGGCACGACGCCGCGAATTCGAACACGTGCGCTTTTGATGACAAGCGGAACCAACTCGGTAGCAAGACTATGCAACTATCTTCAGAGCAATTCACAACAATGAAATATTACATACCATCGTCAAGACTCGAGTCCACTAACTCGAATCCTCTCAGGTTAAACCAGTGTTTTGGCTCATATACCTTTGACTTGACAACTTTCACCAGGACAAGGAACCCACCGGGGAACAGAAACGCGCCAAGATACTTTGCTTTGATGGTGCCGAGCCTAGTCATATTTGTACCGCGATAATGAATAACGTCTAGAGAGCCGGAAAGGTGACAGGGTGCGAGGGATGACAGAAAGGATGGCAACGAAGTAGGTTGCAGAGGTCTGTTGTGACTCGCAACGGAGGTCAAGAGCCCCTGCGTCAATCGGGACACGATTTGCGTAGATTTGGCAAAGAGTTCTTGTTGCTGGCGAGCTTCATCCACCAACCGAGCTACTGTTCGCATGGTCCATAGCACAGTTTTCACAGCATCCCGGGTATCCCCAAGTGAAGAACTGGACTCGTGAGAGTCATCATTGAACCTCTGTGGCGCAGTTCTCTCTTGGAGCTGATCGAAAAGAAGGGGATACCTGCAGACTCTCTGGACAGGCTTTATCATGTAGTCCATGAACATAAGGCGTGGTCTTCGACTACTCGCGTCCCCGTCGGTATGGCCACTCTCAGAGGTACTGAAGACGGGTGCTTTCATATTTTCGCTGGACAGTGCATCCAAGGATGGAAGGGAATGGCGCCTCTTATACATATACGAGAGCTGTTTCCCGGGCTCCGCAGGGGAGGACGCTTCCTCGGAGACGTCCCGTAGCTGCATTTCCGCAGCAATGGTAGCACACCGTAGCTCAAAAGCACTCCATTCGGTCGGGTATCTGTGCTGAACCTTGCGTACTATATCAAATGCTTCCGAGTGACCAGAACAGAAGGACTGGTATTGGTCAAAGCCGGAAGACTATACAAGAGACTGAGGAAGGAACGCGGTGAGACAACGAAGAGCATACATGATCGATGAACACAGTCGAGACTGCGTTTATGGCGCGATGGACCTCCATGGGAGGGTTGCAGTGGGATTGTGCACTGCCCTCGGTGAGGATATCCGGCGGGCTGATCGAGATGCCAAAGGGAGAGACGACCTGATGGAGCTGGCAAACAAGCCTCTCGTGGAACTCGAGGATCTCCTCCGCGTTTCTGGTGATGGCATCGAGATCAGAGGCGGAGAACAGGTGCCGCGTGGTAGACTTTTCCACCCTCACGGGAACGGAGTGGGGTACAGCGGGGCCAGAGAGGTGGCTCTCACCTGGATGTATCAAGGCGACCAAACATGCGGCCCGGTTGAGATGGGGGTAGGACTGCGTGCGGAGAGAGGCAGGCTGGTAGTGAACTCCGTAAAGTGACGGAGGACGCGAGAAGTAGCTCATTGTGGGATTTGACGAAGGGGCTGAGTCATGAGATGGTGGGGGGGACGAACCATCTTTCAAAATGGGAAGCAGACGAAGATACACCTGGGAAAAACGATCTAATCCGCGGAAGGAAGACAGAGTGGGGGATGTTTACCGAGACGAGCGTTCGCAGGTCGAGCAGATAGCCGAGCTCTGTGGACAAGAGCTCTGAGAGGGCATGGTACTGTCGTGAGACCTCGTGCTGGGTGACGTGCAGAACGGGGTCCTGGTCAACGGCAGAGTCTGGGTCACTGGTGTCTGTGTTTTGGGGGCGGGTATCTTGGTCGGAAAAGGGAGTGGGAGGGAGGGGTTTGGAGAGTATCATGGGGGGGAGTGAGGCGGAGCGCCTCTTTGTGGGAGAGGAGGGTCGGTGGTGGTGGTCGGGCATGGATGCGGAGTGGGGGAGGGCATTTTGAGGGGGAGCAGCTGGCATCGAGGATGATCGTCCCGGTCGAACTCGAAACGTCGATACCTTCCTTAATAGGAACTCCTAGGGACGGCCCGACCCTGACCACGCCTATTAGTAAAAAAACCTATTTTTATTTATAGTGTTATAATGTTATAGTGTTATTTATTTATTTATTTATTTAATACAAATCCACCTTGTCATCAGATCGCGCGACGAACGGTATGTTCTCTGCCTCTGCCCGATCCCGGCGCAGCTTTTCCTTGTCCAGAAACTTGCACAGCGCCCCGATGTTCTTCCCGCTGAACACCCGGAACGCAGATCTTTGGTCCCCGTCCAGCGACTGCAGTCATGCTCGTCAGCACCCCGCTCACACGCCCAACTGCCGCTTACTTCTGGTGCTTGGTCCGAAAACCGACTCAGTCCCATCCGGCGCGCAGCTGGAACACCGGTTGCAGTCAGATGGTTCAGCCTCGGCGTATTTCGCAGCAGGTGGTGTATCGCCTTAAGTGAGATTCGGTCGCAGTACGACAGATGCAGTCGTTCCAACGACCGTGTGTGCTCCCCAAGATGGTAGATGGCGTTATCGGTCAGCTTCGGCACCCGGACCAGCACCAGCCGGTGAAGATGCTCCAGCCCTGCCAACTCAAACACCGACATATCTGTCAGCAGTCGACAGACTGTCCATCGTTAGCACACATCCACCCCGAGAATACCACGTCCTTACATGCAAGGTCCACCGATTTAAGTCCCAAGCACGCCCGCGCCAGCTTCACGATCCCAACGTCCGTCACTTGCCACACATGCGCTAACGTCAATGCCCCCAACTGCACCCCAAGCTTGCAGATGCTCTCCACGCTCCGGTCTGTCAGGTTCGTGCAGCCCGCCAACGACAGCGTATGCAGCGATGGCGCATGCACGAGCACCCCTTCAATCCCCTCGTCCGTCACCTTCATACAGTAACTGAGATCCAGAATCCGTAGATCGACTGCAGTGAGCCGGAGTATCAGCGGGGGAAGTCCGTCTAGCCATGTCGATGGTCGGTGTGGCAGTGGCTTGTCAGATCCCGTCACCGGCTTCGCTCCCTTCTTGATTGGACTCGGAAGTGCCCTGTCTGTCAACAGGGGACAGCGTGCAAGCCTTAGCACTCGTAGCTTGCGAGAATACGTCCAGATATCCCGAATAGACACTGCCGATAAGAGCGGCTCGTCGCACAGCTCCAGTTCAACCAGCTTTGAAAATGTCTTCGCTATCCCAGATACAGTAGGATCTGTTAACACGACACCGCTTAGCTGCAGCCACTGCAGCGGTGGCGCTTGCGACACCAGCTCGTTGATCGCCACATCCGAGACATACTTGCATCCCGTCAAGTCCAGTCCCTGAAGGTTCGGATTGTCCCTTGCTAGTCGAACGATCGTCTTGTCCGATGTGTCTGGCACCCCCGAGAGTACGACAGACTGAAGGCGCCGACAAAACGTCATCTCTGGAGTGACCCATTCGTCCCTTATTCCGCAACTCGCATCGTGTATCACAAGATGCTTCACCAGTCGTCGTTCGGTTTCGGTGTCAGGAAGACGGTCTATAAGACGTTCCACGTCTTCAAAATCGGGTCTGTCCATTGTTGATGTGCTGTTGGTCGTGGTCCGGTTGCAAGTGCGTGACAGGCGAGGCTGTTCAGCCTATTCGAGGGAAACAGCATATCTAAACTTCTTTCTGTCGTCCTAATCCCGGTTTGCGGGGTTCGCTTTACCGTCTAGCTAATCTTCATTACGACTGCCAAATGACATCGACCAGCTCGAGTTCGTCAACTATAACGGCGGCAAAGCCCTCGAACCCCCCGCCAATTCGTTCTCAATCGAGTATTCCGCAGCGCATTCCAGTCACACCTGCGGTCTTGAGGACCATCTTTGCTTCTTCTCGGACGCCTCATGAAGAAAGGTGCATCTCTCGAGTCGCATTCTTCAGGTAAGTTCACTGGCCTTGGCCCCAAAAACTTTGCAACGATGTTCTGCAGATTTTCAGGGTTTTTACTCAGCTGCGTTGCCATCAGTTTTGCCGCGGCAAGGGGTTGGGGAGTCAAGAGTGGCACAGGCCTGCTAGGAGTAGTCTGAAGCTAGCTGTATGTTTTGTAATTGCCCCTGCCCGGCGACATATCACACCGCATCCTCAAACGAAGGACTAATCTTCATCGTCCAACGATACAGTACTATCCCTGTCCAGCATACTCTCCGACCTTCCGACCTCAGAAACCGTCGTGTGAAACGTATTACAGGTACTGGGGCCTGGATCAAGGAGCCCGTCTTGGTCCTCCACGCTCGCAGCACTGGTGACCTTACGCCGTCGCGCTGATGACGCAGGCGGTAAATGAGCCTTCTTGACACGAAGAATGTCCATGATCTCTACAAAGCTGGTGAACAATGCAACAAACTCGGTGAATCGACAGCACCAACCCTGGTGGGTCATTTCCTCGTAACCTTTAATGCTGCGCTTCATAGTCAACCATCTCCGTTGTAATGAATGCGCACTCCACAAGTTCCACTCGGAATCAGGAAGTACTTTCCAGTCGATTTCCGTGTCGTCTCGGACTTTGAGCGAGTCGACTCTACCACCATAAGAGGTCAACGCAATTATGTGTGATACCAGTAAACACCCACTTGTGAACCAGAATATAGGCATCCTGCGGGCTCCAACGTGGTTTCTGGCCTTCATTTTTGACAGTTTTGCTGAGGGAATCCGTCCTACAGAGCCAGATAAGTATGTTGGATTGCCAGATGAAGAGGGACACCACCATTTGATCCGACATTGCTGTCTCCCTCGTCGGTTGCCCATTTTCTCACTGACGATTCCCCAGAAGACATCATTATCAAAGTCCTTGCCTTGGTTGACGGTCATCTCCGTCACAATCTTTGTCAGTTCCTCCTCCTCTTCCTTGCTCCACGGACCAGTAACACGGACTTCACGATTTGCAATATGATTGCGATACCGATCACGACAGTCTGACGACATTCGTCCCACAATCCCGCTGACCTTTTCCCATTGCTGACCAAGGTCGATGACTGCTCTGGTATACCGAGATACTATAAGCGATGTGGGGTTTGGACGGATTAATGACGTACCGCCTCAGTATGTTGTCCTCCTCTGGCATCCATTTGCCTTGTTGCTTCTTTGGGTGGAATGTCCTCCGAACATGATGATAGACGGCGATGATCGGGCGTTGCGGAATTGCGGCAGCTACGACAGGCGTGAAACAGGAAAGATAGAACGGCCACTAAATGGGCATACTTATTTCCGACCAAAAAGCGTTTTCCCTGCCTTTTTCGTTCTTCTGAAAGATAATCTCCAAAATTTGCTCGTCTGAGAGTCCTCTGGACTGAATACGGCATATCAACGACTACTCACAGCAAAGCTTGGAAACCACGTACCGTCTTGAATGTTTCTATCGCGTTTTTTAGTTGCTGCTCCTCTATTGCAGAAAATTTTCCTTTCTTGTATACGAGACCTAGACGAATATTTGAAAACGGACGCTGTCGCTAGCAACAGTTTATTTACCTTGCGTTTTGACCAACTCGGCTAGCTTACTCGCATTCATCCACTTGTTCGCGAGCGTATGCGCATGTTCGGGGTTGACCTGTCCTGGTCCAGGAAGACTCATATTTAACACGCGTTTATGTGATGATTTCGTTGACTTCGGTACAGAAGATAGAACAGGATCCGTGGACGTGGATGGCAGATCCACTCGAGGCTGCGGACGAGCAATTGCACTCGCTGGAAGAGCAGGGAGGGGAGGAGGGAGAAATGTAGGGTTGTTAGCTGACACGTTGGCAGCAGCATCGCCTAGTGACTTGAGCACAGTCGCGATCTTGGACATGTCTATATCTTGAATGACACGGACGATGTCGTCATTGGACGCGAAATGGAAGTCAGGGAGTGGACAACCCATAGCAGGGAAGATGGGGTGGCCCTGCGGAGGCGGCTGGCCAAATTGAGAGGGGTCATGGAAGCTATAGTGAACCGGAGGATAGTGGATGCAAGGGGAAGGTTGGTCTGGAAGGATTTGCTGATCTTGATACGGAGGGGTATACTGTGCGACTTCCATTCGTTGTGTGTCCAAGGTCGCAGAAGCTGCAGCGACCACCGCATTCAGGAATGCGGTAGACGATGCGTGCTGGCTATCTACCGGAATGTCCTGCTGGTCGATCTCTCCGGGGGATGGATGAGCCATCTCCTTGGCCTTCTCCTTGTCTTTCTTGGACGGCCCCTTTGGACCTTGAGACGGAGGTGGCTGGCTGGCTAACGCGTTCTCTGTACCATCGGCAGAGCATGTAGATTTCTTCTGCCTTTTCTTCTCGCGAGGGCCCTGACCTGCATCTTCTGCGCTGTTGTTGCGGGTGCGCCTCTTCTTCGACGATTTGTGAGACTGGGACTGGACGAAAGGGTTGTCAGCTTCACCGACGGCGAGCTGAAGCGCGCGCTGTATGTCAGAGGTCAGGCTGGTCATGCAGGGTATTTAGGGCGGGCCAACGATGAGGATGAGGGCAAGCTCGAAAAACAACATGGATGCGGGGTATTCCCTCTCCGGATAATTCCCAAATTAAGAGAATCCGGGTCACACTCAGGTCACTCTCCGGTCACTCATCCCTATCGAAGTACTGCTCCTCCTCCCTGTCGTCCTCGACGTCGTACTGTTCGCTCCAGTCCACCAGCTCGTAGTCAGCCCCCTGCAGGTGCTGGGTCACTTTCGGTAATTGCCCATCTGCATCGCTCACCTCCAGCATACCATAAATGAATAGTTCTCTTATCTGTCTCTCGAACGTCGCCTGTACCTCCTCTGGTGATTCCTCCACCCCCATGCCTCCCTGGCCACTCGACTCGCTTCCGCCATCCTCGTCGGGCACAAAATCGTCGCTCCCTCGTTGGCGCCCTACTTGACGTATTCTTTCTGCCTCTCTCTTCTCCTCGTATTCGGCTAGCAGCGCCCCCAATTTTCCCACTTGTTGTGCACCACCTCCCAAGAACCTCTTTTCCGCCCACTCTCTTTCCTCCTGACCAGCCTCCTGTCCATGATGCCCCCCGCCAGGCCAGAGATGCGGCCACCGATTCTTTGCTTCTGCAAACACCAGCTGTTTCGGCTTCGTTTCCGCGTACGAGAGTCTCCTGTTTCTTATCCCTGTTATCACGCTCCGCTGTCTTGGTGTGGTAATGGATGAAAAGCCGACGATCAAGTGCGGTGGTAGGACATGTAGATGTTTCTGCAGAAATTCAATGGGCGATGAGCTTGGCCGTGGTTCATATCCAGGTGGAAGGCCAATGTACGACAGTATCGCGTATTCTTGGTCCTCGTCCATGTCCTCGTTGACTTGGTCGACGTGCGATGTATTCGAGTACAACAAGTATAAATAAGCCGGTCTCTCACTTCACTGTTCGGCCATGGCTTCTCGTTCGACTCGCAGTGTCATCTCATGTCGGTGGGACTGGTGCCGTTCTACTTTCCCTAGCATTGACGCTCTCGACGCCCATGTTAAACACGAGCACATTTGGCCAATGAAGCCCATGCGGAAGGCAGAGATCGCACTGATGAGAAGAATGGACCTCCAGGGTCTCCATAGCTCGCTAGACACAAATTCAAGCATCGTCCCAAGAGGTATTTCATCCCCCATCCACTTGACCAGGGCTCTAGACTCGCACGACTCCAGGACTAGTTGTCGGTATGTCGCGGTGTAAGACCTCACCGGCCCCGTCATCCCCATCAACCCCTCAAACATGCACACGTCCGGAGAACGAAGAGCTCGACACGTTCGATACGTTTGCGGAGCCGTCTTCCCCCTCCCAAATTCACCCCTCTCAAAGGTTACAAGCTTCACCGGCCCTTGAGAGTTTGATGAGGCAAGATAAGCATTCTGGACTCTCCCCAGCTGTCGAGATGTTTGAGCGAGTGCATAGTCACAAAACAAACCAGCGTCTGCGTTTTCCCTCTCATCAACGTTCACCTAAGTGTCACCCCGATTCGCAGTCCTCTGGCTCCTCACAGGAGGTAGTTGAACAGCAGCTTACACAAGAAGACGAAGTAGGCTCTCAGCCGGTACCTCCACCTGAACCATCCATCGAGGAACAATCTACCGACACCAACTTCAGATGGCCAATGGACGATGAATCAGATGTTCCCGCCAAGGAAGAGATACGGGACTCAGAGCAGTTCGTGCATAAGCAAGATTACAGTCTAGGTACTTCCCCTGATTCAACCAGATGCCCAAGTTTTCGTTGTGGGTCCTTGGATGTACCTTTGGGTGCTGGCCCTTCGAGCAGCTCCCAGCCTCATGCTGCGCAGGGATCATGCAGTTCAAGCCAACCGCTTTTCTTACAGACACAGGCACCCTACTTGAGTCAGGCTACAGATTGGAGCCAGACTCAGTGACGCACGTACTGTGGAGTCGACGGAGGTCGCATAGTCAGGCGCTGCAGTTGTAGTTGTTAGCCCCTCTGTTATACATACTAGGCAACTGCTATTGTCAATGAACACAACGTTGCTGGAAGAACGGCGAGACGATGGGAAGGATTTTCCGGTTAGAGCAGATGCGCTCCTCATCGTCTTCATCCATGGGTACGACCCTAAAAGACACGTAGCCAGGCTGAAGCAGCAAGCTCACTAGAACGTCTAGGTTCAAGGGAACGGAGTCGACTTTTGAGAATTTCCCCTCGAGACTTCAGCATAACTTATCGAAAAGTGAGAGAGACCTCTCCGTCGAGTGTGTCGTCTTTCCCGCCTATGAGGTCCGTATCGCATCGTCGTCGAGGGGAATATTGACTTTTGTGAATCAGACCAAAGGGGAACTGGTTGGTATTTCTGCCCCAGTCCGCCGTGACGTCGAGCACATCCCTTCTCTCTCCAGAACGCAGCCGTCGTGCGGTTTGCAGACTGGCTCACGGCGTTGACCATCCAGAAAGAGGTTGCCTATGGTGGTGGGTCCGGAGGCGTGAGGATCGTCCTATGCGGACACAGGTGAGCCAGTTCGCCTGGGGGTCACAGCGTGATTGATGCATCGATTTGACGGGGAAATGCCCCCAGCATGGGTGGGCTGCTAGCGTCAGACACCTTGTTGGAGTTCATCAGATCAAGGCCTGATCGAAACGCGCCATTGTGGCCCAGAATCATAGCCTGCATCGCGTTCGACACTCCGGTCAGTCATGTCGCAGATCTTTGTCGGTTACGGATGACCAGCTCGTATCTAGTACCTTGGCATACATCCATTCGTGTTTAAGCACGGTGCTACTCGCGCTGCAGAGTATGCGAATGCAGCTTGGGGTGCCATCACTGACGTGTACTCGCTCTTCAGAGGAAGCGAACATCCGACCTCCATACCTACGCCTGCCCAGCCTCAAATCACGGCAGGAACTTCGGAGACCCCCTCATCGTCCGCATGGGCTAAATGGGCACCAACGGCATATGCCATTGGGGGTGCTGTCATTGCAGGCGCAACTACAGGAGCTGCATACATGCGACGGGACGATATCACGTCTGGGTATACCTGGGCTTTCGATCACATGAAGTTCGTCAGCGACTTGTGGGATGAGAAGAGCATGCGCGAACGCCTGGACAACCTCCTCACTGCACACGCCGATCATGGAGTGGTCTTCAGGACGTGAGCATTGGCTCGAGATCATATGTGCGATTGGCTAACCATCGCCTAGTTTTTATGTATTTTTGCCGGCATCCCCTCCCGGTCATCCAGACCCAAGAACGTTTGTGGTGTTACCTTCTCGCCCATCACTTGCCCTTGCTCACTATGTCCCTTCACCAAACTGCGTCGCTGAAGACGAAATTCGAGCGCACATGGGAATGTTCAAGGCAGGGAACAATGACGGATATTATCAGCTGGAGTTGCAAACAGCCCAAGTCATCCGCGAAGCACTCAGGACTGGCGGAAGACGCAGTGCGTGCACAGAACGAATCGCTAAATCCGATCTCGCGGGGGATGCCAAGTAGAGAAACGATGGAGCACCATTAAATTAATATTTCAGTCATACGCTACTGCAAGTATGCTGTCATCGTTTGAATGATAGCTCCATCGCGTACGCGTCTTCACCATCGGCATCTGGGAGAAACTCGGTCTCCCTACAATGAGATGGAAAGTGACAGACGCACAGTATTTTTGTTCCACGCTCTTGATGCTAAAATCCAACGTGTCGCGGTAGAGGCTAAGGGCTGCCCGATTCGATTTTCGGACATGAAGGGACACGTAGGCGGCATTGTAATTCGTTACCATAGCCTCCTCTACAGACGCGAGAATCAGATCCTACGGGTCAGTATTCCGGTCATGACGGACGTACGAGACTGTAGCATCAGTTTTCTGGCTAATCCCAGCCGTCGATACGACCGTAGAACGGATATCGAAGTGACATGACCATGGGGAGGTGTAGAAGGTGGCGAACCATCTTGAGACTCCTCCGTTTCTTCCCTGTGGACGACACTAAGAAGCATGAATACACCATGACCGATAGTAAAAGTACATCTTTGCCAGGATATACCCGACTATCCGTCCCTTGTGATCTTCTGCAACATACGACAAAGATGGCCAAGTCATGGCATGGTACAGGTCTGCAGGGGTGACGGGTACGCTTATGCGCAGGGAGATGACGGTGTTGGCGTACAATATTTCATGGTGTAGTTTTCAGGTAGGTTGTGCAGATTGCACGCTTGCATTCCTTGGAGATCTTCTATCTGGCTAGTCGTGAGCGGCGTGGATGGGCGAGTTCCTTAACACGTACCCTCGCGACACGAATGTTCATGACTGGCCAGAAGATGCAAACCTGGCGAGGGTCACCGGACGAAAAACCTGACACGGACGATTCTGTTGTGCGCGAGATTTGTGGCAAGCGACTAAAGTCACACTACACCGCAAAAGGACACGGTTTCCTAGTGATTGGCGACTACATTGGCAGATGAATACAACCAGTTGTAACGACAGCAACACAAACAACAAACGGGAGCGAGCTACTACTTTGATAGTCCCAGTGCCTTGTAACCGACAAGTGGAAAGGGACGACGACGACAATACTTAGGTAGCACAATACAATTATGCAAACATCGACACGTCCACACGATCTATGACTTTGGCCATTGACCTGCATGCCCATTCGTGTTTCCGTCGTGGATCACGCCGCTCGATGTCGACCCACGTCCAAACAGAAATGTCGTTGCATAGTGCTCCGCGGCGTTGATCGTATTTCGCAGACTCCTCTTCACACTCCTTCCTCTCGCTTCTGGCTCACGAGGGTCTGCTTCTGACGCCATAGTAGGGGACGAAGCACGATATATCTCTGAAGAACTAGACCGCACTGCCACCGGGGACGGAGGTTCGCGATGAGGCCATAGAACAGAGGGCTCTGCTATGGTGGGGGGGTCTGACACCAGCGTCCCATACCCCTGATATATATCCAAGGAGATCCCGGCCGAATGCATGACTTGTGTGATGCCCTGTGAGGCAGGGGTAATCGTGCCGTGGAGTGAAGTGCCAGATGGGAAAGCATGTCTAGGCACAGAGTTCACGTGTCCTGAATGCCCAACAGTACCCCTGCCGTGCCCAATCTCTGCGTAGACATAGTCTGGTGTCATCGCTTCAGCGGCCCCCGATGAAGATGAAACATCGTGGTACGTCCGAAAGAAAGCGGCGCCGTTCGACTGCGTCGTTCCGTTGCTACGGTGAGAACCAATGTCGCTTGGTGTCGGCGAGGTGGATATCTCAATCACCGGCTGATGTCCAAATCCCCGTGAACGTCGTTGCGTTCCACCGGGAGGATCTGCGACGGGTTGCGCCACATCCTGAGCTACAGGCTGGGATGGAGCTAGCATGGTGGTGATCGGACCATCAAACGGTGGAGAGACTTGGCTATTAGGACGCAACGTCAGGTTGCGTTGTATGGGCACCTCGAGTGCGTGCGGCATAGAGTCAACAGTTGGTTGGATCTGTTGAATGGCTGGATGATTCACGCTGTGGTAGCGGATAAGACCATCATGCATAAAGTCCTCGTCGACTTCGATATCGCCTTCGTTGCTCATCTCCATGTCGACATCTTGTGGGACCTCGTTGAAACCCTCGTCAAAGTCATCATCATATTCCGTTTCTTCATCATCCCCATTCATGTCTTCCGTGATGGTATTAAATAGGTCTGTTAGGAAAGATCTGAGCTTTTGGACGCCATTTCCGGAGTACACACAGAAAGCCAGGCGCTGGCTCATATTGAATTCCTGCGCTCGGTGTGAGGAACAACAGAACTTGGATTCCATCTTCAACGTACCTGTGGAGGTTGTCTACAAAACTGCTGCAGTTCTGGTTTACGAAAGGAGGGTATCCCAGTCAAGCTCAGATGTGTAAGTTTGTGGAGTTTTTGAAGAAGGAAATGAACTGCCATCACAGAGATTTGGTCACAGTATGAGAGATGGATGCGCTCCAGGGTGCTGTGACGCTCCGCGAGAGCGTAGACCGCCTCGTCAGTCAAGTTACTGACTCGCACGAGGCCGATACGGCGAAGCTTGGGTAGACTCGCCAACTCGAACACGGACATGTCGGTAAGCAGCGTACAATCTGGAGTAGAGTGAGGCAGAATGCATCAGAAAGAGGCATGCAACTTACTTGCAAAGTCTACATATCGCAGTCTTGTACAACACCTTGCGAGCGATTTAATGGATCTGTCGGTTATATTTGCGGCGTGACCGAGGTGTAGGTAGTGCAGGTGCTTTCCCAAAAGGCAGATGTTCTCGACCGTGCGATCGGTCAGTTGCGTGCACTTGGATAAGACAAGGTTCCTAATCTTTGGTGCGTGCGATATAATGCCATCGATGGCATCGTCGGTGATGAGCGAACAGGAAGTGAGGTCGAGCATACGAAGGTGATCCAAAGGTTTAGAGAGGAGGGGGAGTTCCTCGGAATGTTTGGGAGGTGGGAAAAGGTTATTGGTGCGATGAATGTTATCATTCCGGAGGGACGCAGGAAATGCTGCGTCCGTGAGTTCTGTGCACTGGGAGAGCCTCATCTCCCGCATATGAGTTGAGTAGGTCCAAAGATCGCGGACGGAGATGTCTGTGATGCGCCTGCAATTGTTAAGATCGATCTCGAGGAGGAGGGGGCAAGACTTTGCGAGGGCAGAGACGGTGGCATCGGTGACGTGCTCGAGGCCACTGAGCTTGACGCGGCGAAGGAAGGGACAATTTTCGGCGAGAGCAAGAACACCAACGTCGGAGACGCTCTTGCAGCCGCTGAGGTTGATGCCCTGCAGACGCTTGGAGGCAGCGGCGAGACCGGCGATGACAGTGTCGGACGTTTTGGTAACGCCTGTGAGGTCGATTGCGACCAGATTTGGTAAGCAGGGGAGGACACGCGAGAGGGCGTCATCGGAGATGGCATGGCAGTTGACAAGGGTGAGACGCTCGAGTCGATCACACTGGGCGAGACGGCAGAAAAGGGCGTCGGTGAGGTCTGCGCCCAAGAAGAGGAAGTTGAGACGACGAATGAAACGGGCGTAGGTAAACGTCTGGTCCGCGCGAGTGAGAACTCGCATCATCTTGACGAGGGTGGAGAGACGGGTGAAACTGGGCCTGTGCCAAAGAAGCTCTACGGCGCACTCACACCAGGAACGGGAGACGAGGAGGGCATGGTAGAGGTCACGCTGGGAATGGAGGTGCTTGAGGATGTGTATAAGAACTTCGGGGGGGAGGTGCGACATGGGGGAGTGGGAGGGGGCAGCGCCGATGCTGAGGTGATGGTAACGCGAGGCCCATTGTGCGGGTGAGACGACGGCCGAGAGTGAGTGAGAAAAGATTGTTGATTTGGCAGGATCATCATCGTCGTTGTCCGAGAGCGACGTCGTCGACTGTGCTGGGGACGTGTGTCGGTAGACGATTCTCGATGGCCTCATGACGGACAGACGGACGGACGCGGTGGACAGAGCTCTGAAGCTGAGGGTATTACTACGCCCAACCCGTGTGAATATCTTGCTTGATATGGCTGATCCACTGCCCCCACCTGGTCCCAGCCACTACGCCGCCCGTCGCGCCCGCTGGCTCGCATCCCCGAACGCTCTCCCCCCGTCACGACGCACACCCGCCTCTCATGCCCGTCTCCAACGTCTTCTCAGTCATCCCGATCTACACAGCGATCCTATCTGGAACCGTGGCATTGACCAGGTCTGGACAGGTCTCGTCAAAGGAAACAGACTCAAGCATCGTTTGCCCATGAGCCTCGTGGTATGTACGCCGCTTCCACAGGCCCCTCCTCCCGTAACCCATCCCCAGATAAAGGTCATCCATGCCGCCTGGCGCCGAGACCCAGAAACTTGGCCCGAGGGTGCAGTCGTCCCGGACTCGGACGAGCCTCTCACCGTCGTGTCCACCGCTGACCATTCACTATCTCGCCATATACCACACAGCCCGTCTTCAGAGCCACCTTAGTCTGGCATTCCGTAGACTCCGTAGCTAATTCGCCATCAACTGACCACAATGCACCGTCTATATCTTCTTTTCCCCCGACTTGCTTCAATGCTCGTCCGTGGGCGTATTTCAATGCCGTACCCATAGGAGCTCCATATTGTCACTGATAGTATTGTTACATGCCATGTAGAGCCTCATATATGCGAGTAGACAGTTTTGAGTAGCGCCGAAGCGGGGTCATGTTCGCGATGGGGGTGAGACCTTGGGTCAGCGAGTCAGCACGAGTCTCTGCCGTCAATCGTCCTGGCGTACCAGGATCACACCGTCTCCTCGGATGAAAAGCATCTCCGTCTTTCTTTTTGCAACCTTGCGGGCTATCAGCACCATTCGAATCATGCAGCGTTCCCCCTCACCTTTACGGTCCCTTGGCCATCAATGTTTCCATCAACAGGATCCACGATCATGATCGTCTCTTCGACATCGCTGAGAATCAGGTTCATGTGTCCGTCATATGCCTGGCCGTAGCGATTAAGCCCAACACACGCAGGAAGGAGGGGTGACGCACGTGTAGAATCCCTGTCAACTCGCGATCCCCGCGTAGCTTTACGAACACCCGCTCACTGAGCGATAGTCGTATGAGATCAAAAGGCTCTTGTATACCCGTGGATGAGGGATCCATGCAACCACGCAACTATGAGTTTGATTGGTCAGCACACGTGCCGTTTTCAGTACAAACGTCCACTTCGCTGTCCTCAACGTCCACTTGACCTGCGTGATGCCGGTAAGTCCCTCCGTCATGGACGTCAGATGTGTTCACGCCCTAGCATAGAAACATTACTGCGACTATTGTGATGTGTTTCTAACCCACGATTCAGCCTCAGGTGTGTTTCCCATCGAATGACGCTCATCATCTTTCTGACGCGTGTGTCAGTCCGCAAGGCTCACAACAGCGGGCGCAACCATCTCGCCAATGTCCGAGACTACTATGCTTGTCAGACTATCTCTCATATTCTGACGAGCTCTCTCTAACGTTTCGTTTCAGCACTCGGGCACGACAAGGCCCAGAACATCATCGACCAAATCACAGCGGCTTACGAGAGTGGAGGTGGTCCTCCTCCAGGAGGCTTTGGTTTTGGTCCTCAACACCTTGTAGGGCCATCGTCTTTCGGTCCACCACCAGCTGGCTTTGGCGGCCCCCCGTTCCGTCCGTAGCTGATCATCCACTACTTTGACTTGTCCTGACAGATTCCTTCATAGCCCGTCCACCATTTCCTCCTGGGGTCATGCCTCCCCCAGGAGCCATGGGCCCACCTCCTGGCGGACCTCCTCCATTCCCTCCGGGCTCTATGCCTCCCCCTAGTGCCTTCCCTGGTGGTATGTTCCCGAATTCCGACTTCTAGACTGATGATCATTGATTATTATCCAGGTGCACCGCCATTCCCTCCCAATGGTCCCCCCGGTTCAGCCAGTAATATCCTTCCCTTTCCTGCTGGCGATAGCCTTGGACCTCCGTCTGCAGGCGGGCCTGCACAGGCTGGGTCGCCTAGCGTGAGCAGTGGAGCTCCAAGTAATGCTGGCCCTGGGGGCATGCACCCTGATAGAATGCGGATGATGAACACTGGGAGGTGACAGGTCTTGACCCTCTACCGTAGAGTGATGTGTGTATGGTATACGGGATGCACACTGTATGCTTTACATTGAAGATGATCCACAATATCGTGTCTACCATTGCAGCGATGAGACCGAATGCTGCTCGGCAGAAAACAGGCTACGACTGGCCGAATACAGGGAATACACAAACCAAAGACGATCCGTCTGATTACGATTTTACATAATGAAGGCAATCAGTAGCAAAGGTCTTGCTCATAGCAATGCATGATTCACTTGATATTTCCACGCAAAATGGTTCGAGCTGTTCATCCTCGATCATCCGGCCAAGGATGTCCTCCGAGTACCTCCCATTGCAGCGCTTCCAGAGACGTGTAAGGGAAGTCTTCTTTCCCTGAAAGTGTCTCAGATGATATTCAGGGCTGCACACCGTGAGATGAACCATACTTTGTCACTTATCGATCTCCAGATGGGCAATTGGGGTACAAGTGTCCATACATGAGCACCAATATAATACCACAAACTCTGACCTGTCTTGTCCTGCGCGCAATATCAGAGAGATTGCAAAGTCAGAGGTATACTGACACACCCCCTTAGAGGAAAGAGTGAAGGTGTGGAAGATGCTGTTTCCCGGAATGGTTGATCGAATATACGTCGCCGTGTCCTGGTTGTCTGAAGGCGATCCCCAATCAAACAGGATGGACGTTGAAGGCCCGTCCATTGCAATTGGCTCATAAATGAATGCCATATTGCGTATAATCTGCATGCGGAAGCAAAGATCATCCATCTGTGCGAGGCTGAGCAATTGTTGAATGAACAACCATCAGCTTTCTGTGAGCCAATGTGCAACTTGCCTTTCCAGTGAGCATAACTGGAAAGAAGCGAGTCTCACGATCCAACAATTGGTCGCAACTTGTGATCAAACACGTACCATATCCTCGTCCAGCGTCAAGCGATTTCCAAGATTCGCCCAAGGTATGGGGCATACGACTTCTACACTCTTGGGTGTCCGTGTTGTCGACATGCGCCAGCCGTCATCTAGACTTACAGTCGTCTTGGATGTATCGAGTGTTCTGCAGGATTGGCCCGGGGATGCGGTATACCCTTCACTAGCGGAGATATATGGTGTACTGGGTGAGTTGCCCAGACTCGGCAATATCCCATCGTCTGGCTAGGTAAACTGAAATTGGTGATTGCCAAGTGTGCTTCGAGTATGCTACTTTACCCCCAGTTCTTCCAGGAGTCCGAGCATGGCACGATGAATGAGTTCTAGTTTGCGCTCGGCATTGCTCTGCTTGCTGCTTCGTACGGTTTGATGGTCTTCTACACCCTGCCTCGCTTCAAGTTCTGCAACGCGAGCCCTCCACATTGCGGCCTCGTTCAACGCCTCAATGACTACCTCGTTGAGCCCCTCGCCAATGCGGGCGAGCTTTGCAGTTATCTGTGCCAGCTAGTACAAGATTGACTGATCGTTAGACAGAGTCATCCAATGAGGCGGGGCGTACCTCGTCGAGGCCAGCTCGTATCCTGGCTCGTGGAGTGCGTGTCTCGGCGGTGATGTACATGGTACTGTTTAACATTGCTCTGACTGATCAAGTCAGATGTCGCGAATTGACAACAGCTGCTGGAGCCGGATGGCCACGGAGAGGCGACGATGGGGATCGGATGTGAGGAGCGTTGTCTTAGCGAATGAGGGGTTCATCGTGGTCTTCCGATGTTCCTTTTGGTCAGTGAGCATGTCGTCGTCGTGCGAGACAAAATTACCTCACCTCGTTTTTTTGCTTTGCCCCAGCTTCTAAAAACTATAGCACACGCGCCTTCCTTTCCTCCCTTATCGATGAACTTGGGAAAACGAGCCATGGCGGAACTACCCAAGCAGACTCTGTCCGCAAGAGCACCGGTCGTCGACATTCACACTCATGTCTATCTTCCGCGGTATACTGAGGAACTGCGTGCTCGCTCTTCAGCGCCCCGCATATACACCCGGATGAGTGTAGACGGCCGGACAGAAGAGCGGCTGTTGATCCTAGATGGTGAGCCTGGAGTCGGCCGCCCCGTTGGACGTCAGGTGGGTCATCATACACATACGTCAAGGTCTGATTGGTGTAGCATATCGTATTGATCTGTGGCACTCTGAAAGTACTGGGACCGAGACCAAAAACTACAGTTTATGAAACTGCACGACATCGACGTCTCTTTTGTCAGGTTCTGGATCGTTGTGTCTTCCATGGTCTCCTCACTCCTGACACCCCTCTCTGGACAGCTCAGCAAATCCGTGGCTCGATTTCTTGCCCCCTGAGCGTGCATGTGTTCTCGCACAAGAGTTGAACGATGATTTAGAGGAATACTGCTCCACGTCGCCCGAGGCCGAAGATTTCCCGGGCCTCAGGTCGATATATGGTTTCGGACTGCTTCCTCTTGTACCCGGCGTTGCTGTATCATCGGTGCTTGAGGTCATCAAGCAGATCCACGTATTGCCTCATGTATCAGGTATCATCATGGGCACGAGGGGTCTGGGCAACGGTCTAGACGATGAGACACTAGAGCCGGTGTGGGACGCACTCCAACAGACGAACCTCGTGGTCTTCATCCACCCTCACTATGGTGTCGATCCCAAGGCCTTCGGGGAAAAGGCAAACGGCCATGTCCTTCCACTGGCTTTGGGATTTCCGTTTGAGACCACAACCGTAAGCCGGGTCACTCGTCCGGAAACCCCCCTGACGGCGTGTCATAGGCAATAGCTCGGCTGATCTTGGCTGGTGTCTTGGACCGTTATCCGGACCTTCGTCTGCTCTTGGCTCACTCGGGTGGTGCTCTCCCTCAACTGTCGTCTCGTCTCGCCTCATGTATTGCACACGATCCTGTAGTCGCAAAGCGCTTGAAGCATGATGCAAGATACTACCTCGGCAAACTTTACTTCGACGCAGTTGCGTATGGGCCGGAAGAGCTAGGTTTTGTGAGCGATGTCATCGGTCGAGCAGAAGCGTATAGTACTACAGGCGGAGAGTATGACGCGGTAGTTGGAAGTACCAGGTTGTTGTTTGGCACTGACCATCCATTCTTCCCACCTTTTGAAGCCAGCCAGAAGTGGCGAAGTGTTGAGGAGAACCTGAAGGCGATACGGAGTGTACGGACATGGGCAAATTCCGCCCGTGCCAACGTCCTTGGGTTGAACGCACTTAAATTGTTCGATTTGGAGTGTTGATCTACTGTATCGATCACGTTTGTACCCTTCACTTCCGTACCTGTACCTTCAAACTGAAATCGATGTGCTGGACAGACTGGTGAACGGCGCTCGTGCTCAAGATATCAATCTCTGGAGGATAGTGTAGGTAGGGTCAGGATTCAAGTATGCAGTCTACGTACCCTGGATTGCACGCTCCCGCAAGTTACCCTCCGTGATGTTTCCGCTCGATTCGAATAGGAATTTGCGTTTACCCCTCCACGCTTCTTTCAGCTTACGTGCGGTGTTCACGAGTTCGTCCCCTTCCATGTTGTCAAGCATGATTATGTCGGCACCAGCGTCGATTGCTTCATTGGCCTCCGCTTCTGAACCAACCTCCACCTCAAGACGTTGACTGAATCCCCCAACCGAGCGTGCTCGTTGGATTGCGGCTGTGATGGAACCTAGAGCAAGTTTCAGATGGATCTCGGCAGAACAACACAGGGAGGACGACTTGCCAGCTGACCAGATATGGTTATCCTTGAGCATGATCATACTAGACAGGTCATGACGATGGGGGTCAATTCCACCGACGATCATGCCGTACTTCTCGACCAGCCGGAAACCTTGAAAAAAAGACGGTGTGAGCGTAGAGAATTGTACAAACAAGCGGGAATACCTGGCGTTGTCTTTCTGGTGCCAGCGATGACTCCTTCGTACCCATATCCCCTAGCCAAATCCTTAATCCGCCTCGACCTACAACCACAGGGATAAGAGATGCTCTTTGTCTGAGCAGAGGCGACACTTACTGCGTTGCGATACCGCTACATCTTGCGAGCAGATTGAGTGCAATTCTCTCACCTAGAAGGAGATGGCGGACGCTCCCTCTGACGGTCGCGACATGTTTAGTGGGTTGGAATGTTTCCCCTTCTCGCATATGCCATTCCACCCTGAGAAAACTGAGGATGACTATCGAGCGAGCGAGACAGGAGACCACGTACTGGCATCCGAGTTGGCGGAAGATCTCGGTGACGAAAGGGACACCGGCGAGCACAGCAGCTTGTTTTCCCTTTCCAAAGAGGAATGCTTCCCGCTCGGCCTCCCCGACCACATACCCTGCGTAGTCGAATGATGGGGTGTCCTCAGCCAGCCAGACGCCGATTTGTGCCGTCCAGCTGGGCGGTAACAGGTGCGCGAAGTCGTGCATCAACACTAGCGCAACAAGACGGACGATCAACCTGCCTCGCCAGGTGAGATAATCAACATCGTCCCCATTTGCCAAAACAAAATATATAGCAATTTAGCCCAATGGATATGTACTTGGTGCTATGCAACTAGCTGTCCGAAGGGTGTCCGAAAGCACATTTTGAAGGGGAGAACGAGTAATGTAGAGGGAGACATGAAGACCGAGCGATCACGAGGCTCGTAGATTTTTAGAGTTAGAAAAGAGCGGGCATGAAAGCTGCCAGTGCAGCGACCGCGGTGAGCAAGCCAGCCCGAGTGTCCGCACCAAGGGATGCAGCGCTGACACCGGAAGGTGAAGTACTAGTGGCTGAACTAGAAATACTCGGGCTAGACGCGGTGGTGGTTCTATGTGAAGACGGGGGTGAGGCAAAGAATGACAAAACATCGTCCAGCCACTCACTGAGTCGACGAAGAAGACGACGTAGACCCACTGGAGGAAACTGCAGTGATGTTGAACTCGCTAGACTGAGCGTATATAGTGTCGAGGTGTTGGGCATCTTGAACAAGGTTCACACGGAAACCAGAACCCGAGGGCCAGCCTCCAGTAGGCGGGTCGCACTTGGCGATACCAGTCGTTCCGTCGACGTTGGCATCCAGGACTTGGTTATTAGTGCTGTTCTGTCGTTCGGGCGTATCTATGAAGCACAAAGGGATCTAAGCACACGACGACTCACCACGTTCGTCAGGACTGCTGTGAAGTTGAGAGAGTCGGTGCTGACACGGTCCCACACGAGATAGTTTGGACCGGTGGTGTTCCAACCTTGGCTGCTGCCAGGGGAGGTGACCTGGTACGCAAAGGCGGACACAACGAACAGGAGAACGCTGGCGAAGACACGCATGCTGAGTAGGGGGAGCGGGTTGACGAGGTGCAAGTAGAAGGCAAGAAGGGCAGACTGAGGGTCTGGTCGCAAATCGCCGCATTGGCAAAAGCAAATACGCCGCTGGTTTCCGTTTCCCACGAGACCTGTGCAAGGGACATCAGCGGTGACTCATGGCCGGGCGACCCTCGACATGTTTGCCACTCTGGTGTGATGATGGTACGGCCGAGGAACTTGCAAACGTCTTGTACGTGAGCGACCCGATGCTGGGATCGCTCTTGGCAGCCGTTGTGTGGTCAGCTCAACAAGTGCACACCCACTTCGAGGCGCCGACACCTATACAACGGACCTGGAGTGGATCATGTCGTGATCTGGACACCGGCTGATGGGGACTCACTCGTGGTCATCTTCATCCGTGTATGAGTCTCTATCTACCTCGAGTCCGTCTACATTGGGAGACAGAAGCATGGCGTGCGACACGCCCGCAGAAGCGGTCAGGCACCAGCCAACGTGCCCTCGGCATAAGCCCAAAGGTCCCTTTGACCCCAATGTCCCGCAACCGCAGTGAAGACCATCCAGCAGGTCGCGTCTGACATGTGCGTCGTGTTTTCTGCGAGCACAGGATTTGAAGCCCCCTCGAGCGCTGCCTCAGTTTCTGCATGCTTGCCTCTCCACCTCTGGATGAGCCCGAGGCAGGCACGAGCGAGATTGCGCAGGAGATTCATTTCGTCGGCAGACAAGTGATCCTCTACCTTGGTGAGAAGCGCAAAGATCCATTGCCCGTGGCTGACAGAGATGGTTGTCAGTGGGTCTCCAAGATTCTGCAGATGGACGTTTATCCAGTGGGTAAAGTACATCAGCAGGTGGATTGACATGCGCTGTGCCGAAAATGAGCGAAGAACGAGATCAAGACGTAGATGCAGGTACCGTACATGATCAATTTCCCTTAAATGACCCGGCGTAACTTCGGGAGGCGAAAGTTGCCCAACCCAATCTTCCTGAGCTTCTGCTAATGATATGGAGAGGTCAACTGCAAACGGTGATGCATTCGCCGATTCTGCACTTGGAAAAGGATCAATGGAACTTGGTCGTCGTGGTTCATTCCGTGGCAAGTCATCATAGCAGGCAGCCAGGTGTTGCGCAGATTCATCTCTCGACTGCATATTGAAGAGGCTCGATCCGTCAGAGGGCACGACTTCAGCCAAGCTAGTAGATGCCTGCATGTGGCATGACACGCCGAGTTTCTTCCGTACAGACCGGGCCCTCGAGCTCCATACTGACTCAGGATGACCAGTAAGGAATTTCCACCATGCATCCCTATCCCTTCTTTCTGGAATTACCCTTCCACTTGCGCCTGGTGGATCATGGTTGACGTGGATCGTTGCCTGCTTCACGTTCTGTGCCATGTGAATACAAGAAAGACATCAGCCAATATGCGCACACCTTTCTTAGGTTGGAGAAGTGTGTTTGAAATGAGACCCTCCACTCCTCGCAAGGAAGGACACTGGTGGATGAGTGTGTAGACGTATGCGCAACTTTTGTCTCAGACACTTCATATGGATTTTGCACTCTGGTGACATGAGGCAGTCGGCGTGCGTCTCGTCTACGGACCCAGTGAGTGCACGTAAAATCCGGGGTGAAAACCGAGGCAATACCTGACCAGGAACAAGTACTGCATGCCATCCTGTGGTTCTCGATCAAAATCGTGAGGGAGGTTTGCGACAGGGAGGATTTGTCTTCCCGGGGTTATTTCATCCCAATCAGAGTCGTTCAATCCGTCTCGTTTCCGCTTGTTCACCATGTCGTTGGACGCAGGAGTGTTGCGTAACTCCCCTCGAAGTGACGGCGTGAGAAGACGCACTCCAAGTAGAACCAACCGGTGCAGGCATCTACACCAACCCCATGGTCGCCGAAGACGATGTCGACGTAGAAGGCCTGCAAGCCCAGGTCGACGTGTCCATGTCCTTCGTGCACAATCTAGTCACCTCTTGGATAAAGCCTACTCACTTTGCGCCACCCAAGTCCAGTGGTGTGGATACAACACAAATATTCGAGGAGGAACTTCGCCGACCTCCAAGGTACCCGACGACGTTACAGGCCTAATGAGCTTACAGACGAAACCTGCACAGACTGGGTGTCGGTGCATCTATTCCTACGGCACAACTACTAGCCCATGAAACCTCCAAGCTCCAACGTAGACTGGGAAAGAACCGGGCAAAAGGCGAAGATATCGTGAAATCGCAGCCGCAAGACTTTCCCGAATCAGATGAAGAGTGTAAAGGGAGACCTGCCAAGCGCAAAACGAAGGTGGATCCGTTTGGGCATGAAGGCGGCAAGAAAAAGAGAATAGCTGACTCGGAAGCCAATCGGCGTCTCTCTGTTGAGAGTGTCTCTAGAGATTCGCTCTCCCTGTTGACGGATCCGACTTCCGGAGAGCCCCCAAAGCACAGTCAGGGCTATCCATCCTGTACTTCGTGTGCTATAGTGACTAGACTCTACCAGATTCATCTTCTGGAAAAGAAAGGGTGCAGATGTGGCCGGGCGTTCAACAGACCTATGTGACTGACGAGCTTCGGTCAGCGACATTGCTTTCCTCACCACCTATGAAATTGTCTGCTCAGTCTACGCTTTCTTCGTTCGCTGTCCCCTGGCCTTCACAGCTCTCCCGGGAAACATACGGTGCGCTAGTATTTCTGTCCTTGATATCTTCTTATTTGCCTACCCTTCTCTGGCTTTATATCATGGGTTCCTGGAAAAACAAAACTCCAGAATCCAGTCGAACACACACTAGTCCTGTCCCTACACCTGACAAAGTTGACCCACTTGGGATCCCACTGCTAAATCTCGATGGGCCACCGAAGCTTACTGGTGAACCTGGTAACACTGGCGATTTGGACAACCCCAGGAGAAAGCGGAAAAGGCACAAGAAGAAGAAGGCTCGAACGATCGGCGGTATGGGGGACCACATGCGCTGAGCACGTACGTAAGGACCTCACCGTCCTCAGTTTTGCCTCATCTCGGCTGTAGGTCTCACCAATGCGTCGTTATCCGTGCACGTTGTACGACATTCGGGTCTGTTTGCCTATACCATGGCGAGGGATATACTATAGGTAAGCCACACCACCACTCGCAGTGGATCATCCACTCGTTACGTTCGCAAATGATTATGACTCGAGGTGTAGCTTGCAAGTTATCTACCGACGTAAATGTGTATCCTGAGGACAATAAATACGCAATACCAGCTACCAGGCCGGTCAGTGCGGTGGATCACCCTTTCGGCTCTGCAGCCCGTACGACATCCCACCGACTGCTCTGGGAAGGTTTTCGTGAGCCATGCTTTCGTGAATTATGTGGACTACGGTCTCCTGTTCCCTGGCGGCTATGACTAGATCGCCGGCTATTGGTGGGAGTGGATCTCGGCGAGCGGGTTGGGGGAGTTGGACGTCGAGAACTTCTGCGATTGAGGTGCTTGGAAGAAGAGCGTTGAGCACCGCGATGCAGCGCTTTTGGTGCTTGTAGTCGCTGCTCCTTCTTGCCGAGTGAGATTGGTCCAAGACAGAAGAGAGACGTCAATACTCGTGCCTTGGCCGGCTCAGCAGCCTTTCGGTGCTTTTTCAGCTCTCGCACGGCTCTAGCCTCGCGCATCTCACGTATGCCTTCCTTGCGAAGGCGTTCATTGCCGCTAAAAGTGGCCCGCCACTTGACGAGCCAGCCGTGCACCACCGAAGCCTTTGGACGAGTGCGGCGCCGGCCGTCTGAGTGATAGTGCTTGTTCGGAAGTAAGGAGCGGTGAGGAGGGGTTCGAGTCAGAACGACTTACCGAAGACTGCCATTCGATCTGGGGCATCCTTGACTTGGAGTGGGAGGTGGGGATAGATGGAAAAGTCGGACGTGCGATCAGCCCGGGACGACGAGCGCATATTTATGGGACGCCCGAGCCAAATCTGTAGCATGCATTCTCCACGCGACGGATATCTCCGGTATGGCGACGAGCAACGGAGTGCCCAGTGGCTTGCCACGTTCTGGTGCCCTCCACTTCCCTCACCGCATGCGTGCAGCCGCTTGATGCGCTGGCGCATTTATCGTTCAAACCACTGGCCGCTAACCTCGCTATGCTCCCATGGTGCCTCGTGGAATTCACACTCGTAACGTTGTTTGGCAATGCGGCAGGGGCGTGTTCCGTGCGGGTCCTCATTTAGCGAGCGCGCCCGGAGTGCCGGGCCAAAATAAAATGGAAGTCGTCCAGTTGTTGGGAGTGGGAGTTGGTGAGGGTGAAGTCAGTCCAAGGAGTCCGGAGCCCAATTGCAACGTTCTACTCGTTGTATTAATCCTCAGTGCTGCGATCTATTGCAGTAACGGGGGGTCCGGCAGGGCGAGTAGAAACGCACAAGGTACGCGCTTTTGCTTGGAAACCGTCAATGTCACCGCACTGCACCTGTGCAGGCGTCAATAAGGGCGACCCGTTCGTCCTCTAACAGGTTCTGTCGCCCACGTTCAGCTCCGGACACGGCTACCTCGACATCCGGCGTACCTCTGTAAAAACGTACCTCATCCCTGTCGCGTTTGTCAGACCTGGCCGAATATGGTCTTGTGCTGGGAAATTCATGCCTTAATCGCTTTCAGAGTGAGGAGAAGCACACAGGATCAACCCCACGGTTCTCCCGGACACGGGACCCACATACCCCTCCTACGTCTTGACCTTCTCGTTTCCGAGAAGGCCTCCGTGACAGCCATTGCGTCATGACCACTGCGTCGGTGGCGGTGAGCGCGTCCTTTGGACAGTTTCCATTTCGCGCATTCCGTCTCGGACACCGCATTTCGACTCTCCTCCTCAGCGGGTCTGTCTGGCTGTGACGATGCGATTTCTTCACACTGCCATTGAACATCATTGGCGAGCCTCTACTCGTTAGCATTGGCGCGTACGGTTACTCGATTCTCCGAGTTGCCTACCACTGCTTAACGCTGGAGCCTTTCCGAAACTACAAAACCAACAATGTATCAGGGAATTGCCTCTGACATTCTGACAGAGGTTCCAGACTGCTCATACAGGAACCATGGGCTGGAAGAACGTCGATACAATCATTCCAGGTAGGCTGTACCTCGGAAAGTATGATGCTTATCATGTCCGTGACGTATCACATCCTGACCTATCTGGCATTTTCCAGTGTCCACGCCGCCAGATCACCGCGGTCGTTAACAGAACGCCGGGTTACTCATATTGTATCCGTTTGCGACGATGCAATCCCCGCAGAGATTCCCGAATCTGGTATCGCTCACTTGCGAATTCCTGTCGAAGACGTCGACTTTGCCGATCTTTTGATATGGCTCCCTTCTGCTTGTCAGTTCATAGACCGAGCCATTGCAGCTGAAGGTGTCGTCCTCGTGCATTGCAACCAGGGTCTGACCCGGAGTGCGACAGTAGTCGCTGCATACCGTAAGCTGATACGATGCATACGTCTCCGGCTTCCTTGTCGCTGAAACACTCTAGTGATGTGTACACGCCGAATGGATGCTGCGCAGGCAATGTCGGTAGTTCGACAGGGTCGGTTCTTGTCGTGCACCTGCATTTTGTTCCTGATCAAACACTGGTTTACAGCACGAGAGCAAGTCTGGTTTAGTGCAGGATTCCATGAGCAACTTGTCCTGTTTGAACTCTGTGGATATCAACCAAGCCCGGTCAATCCATACTATGTCGGATGGCGCCGGAAAGTGGACGCCCATTTGGCTGGGCAAAGTTAGACGGGTATACCTTGCATTGTCATAGACGGACACGCCAACTAGAGCGCCAAAAGTAGGACATGCTTTGTTCCAATGCTGCTATCTCACTTACTGTACGAAGACCACCGTCATGGCCTAATGGTTGTACACCCTGTATTCTTTACTTGACTAGAGTTGTTCGTTGCTGCTGTGTTGTTCTCGGGTACTCACGCATTAGTAGTCTCACTGTACGTTGCTCATCAATACTGACACTGCTCTCTCGTTGATCTTGTCTAATGGCATCTGTTTCCCTCCTGGCATTGCTTGAGTCTGGCCGTCGCTCATCTAGGGGCATTCGTGACCTCCACGTGACACCAAGTCAATCAACCCAGCCCTGCATTCCACCCACGCAGCGATCGACTGTCTGCTGTAGATTATCGATCGTATTCCGTAGCGCCCATCAGTGTTCAAGTACTTGACGGCGTGCGGCACAATATCATCCGACCGGGGAACGACGTAGAAAGTTGGCGGTACTTGCACCGTGAACCCCTCGCAAGGTTGGCTGCGTGGAACTAACTGGTGCGAACATCTGCGACAGCAAGTCCTCTTCACCGTGTTCGAAGAGCCTAAGCTCGGGTGTCGGGTGCAACGCAGATCCCGGCGATACTGTCGAACAGCCAGGATTTTTCATATCTGCGGAAAGGAGCGCTGGGAGGCAGCTCATATGCGAGTGCATCTGGCGCGGAGCACGGGGAGCTGAGCGGTTTGCTACGTGCCACCTGCGGAGTTCAAAAGGCCGTTCTCACACACCTGCCAAACAGCAAACTTGCTCTTTACCTCCAGCTGACCACTCGACAAACCACTTGCCCTTCGTCGTCCTCCCAATCCACAATGGGTATCTCGGTCTCGCGTCTCCTTTCCAACTTGTTCAAGAACAGGGAAATGCGTAAGTGCCACATCCAGCCGGTGTCCCACTCACACTAATTGTTGCCGTTTTCTCCAGGTATTTTAATGGTACGGTCGTGCACTACCCTCTGCCCCAGACCACCCTATTGATTCATTTATCAAGGTTGGCCTTGATGCCGCCGGTAAAACTACCATACTCTACAAACTCAAGCTCGGCGAGATTGTGACTACGATCCCTACGATTGGTAGGCACATGACATACTGGATCCGCCTAGTTTCTTACAACCCCGTAGGCTTCAACGTCGAGACTGTCGAGTACAAGAACATCTCGTTCACCGTGTGGGATGTTGGCGGTCAAG
Organism: Pulveroboletus cf. rosaemariae; assembly: GCA_038089275.1. Classification (NCBI taxonomy): domain Eukaryota; kingdom Fungi; phylum Basidiomycota; class Agaricomycetes; order Boletales; family Boletaceae; genus Pulveroboletus; species Pulveroboletus cf. rosaemariae. The sequence goes on from JBBPKN010000005.1 coordinate 143,560, forward strand.
ACAAGATCCGCCCTCTTTGGAGGCACTGTGCGCCGTCCATGTTCCATCTTGCTTAACCTTTGTTTGACCCTCCATTTCAGACTTCCAGAACACACAAGGAATCATCTTTGTGGTGGACTCGAATGATCGAGAGCGTGTCTCGGAGGCTCGCGAAGAGCTTCAACGGATGCTGAATGAGGACGAACTTCGGGATGCTCTTCTTCTTGTCTTTGCTAACAAGCAAGACCTTCCCAATGCAATGAACGCCGCTGAAATTACGGACAAACTCGGCCTCCAGGCACTCAGACAGCGAACATGGTATATTCAGGTCAGTGGCCAGAATTACGATGACGTGGTCGGGACTGACGGTTGACGTGGAACTTGCTTCAGGCTGCTTGCGCCACATCGGGTGATGGTTTGTACGAGGGCCTCGAGTGGTTGGCGACCAACATCAACAAACGGAGGACATGAGCCAAAGTAGATTTCTTCTGAGTTGGTTCCGTATGTGCACCCAGCTGGCCATCTTCCCTCACGACGTTGAATGATACACCGTTTTACTATTAAACAATGCCTGTTACTTTGGGGCCCTCTCCAACTTCCCACGCCTGCATGGCGAGCGTGTTGTCTCAGTGCAAGTATGCTATAGATGTCCATACCTTTTCGTTACGCTAGCCTGGAATAAACGGTGGTTTTCGATCATCGTCTAGGTATATGTGAGGCTCATCCTGTGCAACGTCTCCGCCTCCTTCCTGCGTCTTTCACCTCTCTCCCTTGAGCGGCTGTCGCGGCAGGTGGCCCCATACCTGGCGAGCTTCTCCAAAAGTGCTTGCAGCCTCTTTGGCTTCACTTCGCTGTAGGATGCTTGCCGAACACTCGGGTTCAGATATTCCTGCACCGTATCTGTCAGAATAATCTTGGCCATCTGCAACCACCGTCAGCACGTCAGGCCGTTGTGAGGTCAGAACACACACCAAGTGTAGCTCAGTGAACGATGAATTGAGGTGTCCGCGTCCTATTCTCTTAATCTCGTCTTCCAGGAAAGTCACGTCGGTCACCATATTGGCAATCGCATTTTCGTTCATTGCTTGCACCTTGGGGCCGATCATGAAGTTCTATTTCGGCGTTCACATCAGAGAAGGACTAATAGGTCAACGGGGCATTTACCATGAAAGACTCTGCAATATACCCTACCGCACCTTTGTACGCCTCGTCCTTGTACGTATCCTTGAGCGAAAGAGAATCGACGACAGTCGTAAGCCAGTTCATAAGCTCATAGAGGTACATGCTTGGCATCTCTTCACGGTTCTGTGGTGTCCAGTCGTATTCAGATAGATCAAAAAAATCATCAAGCTTCGAGATGATAAGGGCTGTGATCCGCCTCTGAGACCGCTGAAACGGCTCTGAGAAGGGTGACGAAGCCAGACGGATCGACCCCCCTCGCTGCGTAGACCTGTAGAGCGTGAATACACCCGCGAACCCTTTAGCAAATGGGCAGGAACCACCTGAGGTTGGTGAGTGACCGTCCAAGCTCGGTGCAAGCCACCTCAAAATATTCCAAGTTGGTCACGATCTGCGCAATCTGTGACAGTGCCGATGTACTCTGAAGCCGTTTGTTTATGCTGTCACTGACGTGATTCGAAAGAAGCTTATCAAGTGACTAAGGAGAGCTCTCGTAATGGGGACCATGTCAAGGCAGTCATATAATCTTACCCGACTCAGGAGAACGTCGATGTTGCCGTGGTGTTGCGATACTCCCTCGACGAACTGATAAAACTGTTGAATGAAGGCTCGAATCTACGGGTGTTATGAAGGGTTCCGCTCGTTGAAAGAAATAAGCTTACGTCTTGACAACAAACGTAAAAGCTTTGCGACCAGGGTAAAGTGAGCGGCATGGAGCTCCTGGGAATGGATAAGTACGTCCCCGCTCATGCAAGTGATCGCTACATTACTGGGTAAGCTTCTCTCTTTCAGAAGCGCTCAGCCATACGCCGTTGAGTACGGACTCTCGTTCGGACGATGTGGTGACGTGCATCGGCAAATAATCATCACCGAGCACAACCTAGGCAAAATCTTGTCGAGACAAGTGAAAGATCAGTATGTGTATAAAAACGCACCGAGTCCAGCTTTCGGCTAAACTCAGCTTCAAGCAGTGCCGTGTATTTCTCGAAAAGAGCCAGTGATAGAGAATGAAGGGAACGTGTAGAATAAGAATACGACTGTGCAATGAGGTCATCAATGTCACAATCCAGGTACACATGTATAGTAATTACCTCCAGTGTCATGACAAATGCTGTTAGACATTCTTTGACTTTCAAGAACGTGTCGGGATTCCTTTGTTCCACCAGAGTGGAACTAATGGCTGAAGACAACTGAGACACGAGTGCATCCCAAAGTTCCTCGACTTCTCGTTCCGAGCGGAAACCAGAGGTAGTCCCCAGCACATGGAATTCTATAATAAAGAAGCCACATATTTCCTCCAAGAGGGCAGGGAGGGCGGATAAAGAAAGTGGTGTAGGGAGGATAAGGTCCGACTGGGCCTGAGTAAAGAGTCAGCGACGCCTACGAGTCAATTTGGAGTTGCAGGCCTTGCGATCAGCTTGGTAGGAAGTACGGAGGTCATCGAGCGAATCCAAGGAAACATAGATGTGAATGCATTGGTATAGCGGCTGGAAGTCGACCCCAATCTTGTCCTTGTCAAGGACGTTATCTGTACGTCACGACGCCTCAAACTACAGCTCAGATGATACAGATAAGGCTCACTTTCGGTTCTTTCATATGTGACCATTTCAACTGCACTGCCTACACGACTAGTTCTCAACATTGGGTCCTTTTCACGTCGGGCTTTCCACTTTCGTGTGCGTGCGTCCATATTCTCCATGGCTAACCTCCCTACTGTGGCAGTGACGTTTCTGATCTCAAGTAGCCATTGCTTCATGGACGCAGTAACAGCGTTTTGTACCTGGACTCGAAGTGAGGGCAAGGAAGATAATATATGTTGGTATAACGGGGTTTGCGACAGTGATGTCAACGGCATGATCTGAATGTCGTCCAGAGACTTGATAGAACAGTAATTTAGTATGAGGGGCTGAATACCTTCTGTTTGACTTACTCGTAAGGCACTCCAAAACCTGCCCTCCTTGATCATGTCGCCAATGCGGTCGACGACGTCGAGAAGCTTCAAGCAAGCCTGAAGCGTGTCGATCGCTTCGTCGAGATTTGAAGCTGTCTTTTTCGACTGGAGTAAGGCCCTCTTCTTTTCGACAAGGCCCTTTCCTAGCTGCCCAACGCTCTCGTCCAAGGCCGCGATCTTCTCGCGGAGGTTGGTGGTATACGACTTGATAGTGAAGAGTGTGGAGATGGAGGCGATGAATTCCTGATAATTCTCTGTGCAAATACCTTCTATCTCTGCATCTTTTGCCTCGATGAGTGCTTGGAGGTTGCGTAAATAGACCTCCTGCTGTCGGTTTGCATGGATTTGTTTGATAATGGGACCAAGTTGTTCCAGATTCTCGGAGGAGGAGGATGCATCAAGAAGGTGTATCTGCTGAAGTTGCTGGTCGATACTTTCTTGAGTGTACTGCTGACGACGTCGAGGTGGCATACTGATGCTGCAGTCTATAGATTCGTTAGTGGATCACGCACTGTGTCGGGATCTCCCGTGGCAGTTAGTGCTGACTACGGTGCGCCCGCTCCGCAAAGCCCAGCTCACACCGCGAGTCGTCGCGCCCATCTGCTAGCGCGATGTCCGAAGTAAAGTTCGAGGTGGGCGCGGTGTATGTCTCTACTCTTTCTCACTCTTCGCGATGACTTATGGTTAGATTGTTTGATATGGATGGCACGCTGGTCGATTCGACTGCTGGCGTCATCGGCGCCTGGACTACCTTTGCGAAGGCATACCCTGGGCTCGACGTGGAAACGATTCTTTACAGTAACGATCCCACCTCAATCTAACCACACCACCGTTTAAACTACTCTTCTGTAGGCTCGCACGGTGTCAGGACCAAAGACAATCTCGCCAAATGGTGCGGTATCACTGATCCAGAGCTACTAAAGGTCTCTTGGTCCCCAATTCACCTATATCTGCGTTTCTTTGACAGTCGTTACTCTACTAGGTCGAAGCTGACCGGTTCGAGCGCGCTCTCATAGACTCTGCAGCGAGCGGTATCAAGGTGCTCCCTGGAGTACGCTCAATCCTTGATAATGCGAGATACCTTCCTGCTCTTTCGATGTCTCGCTTATTTTATACTACAGCTGTCGCCGGCCAAGGGTAAACCGAACCAGCGATGGACAATCTGCACGTCCGCAACTAGAGTTTATGCCAATGCTATCTTGAACGCGGCCAACATAGATGCCCCCGATAATTTTGTGACAGCTGATGACGTCCGCAAAGGGAAACCATAGTAATACTCCCATTCCTCGCTCGTTGACATGTGTAACGACTGTCAAAGCCCAGATCCATACCAAGAGGGTGCTGCTAGATGTGCCGTTGAAGCTAACGATTGTGAGCAACTCCATTTTTTGAGCTAGATTGCAAACGTATTTCATAACGAGGCCTTGTTGTAGAGGATGCACCGGCTGGTGTTGCAAGCGGTCTTGCTGCTGGGTCAAGAGTAATCGGACTGTTGACTACTCATTCCAGGGAGCAGATGTTAAAGGCCGGTAAGAGTGCACCTGAAAACCGTTTCTACCTAGTGCAGAACTTGGCGAGGTAAACACCATTTGAGTCTGCTATTTTAATACTGACGTCGCGACAGTGTTTCGATGATGCTCAGTGAGAATGGCCTTGGGGTGAAGATAACCGTCACCTTGGCTTAAGACAGTATACATACCCTCAAGGAGATGCACTGAAATTATTTGATAGAGTCCTGGAAATATATTTCTACGGACTTCAAGTCAATAGTAGATAAGTTGATGCCTTCTCTAAAGCACCCATCCAAAGTAATGCTGAATATCTCGGAATGGAAGTAGCAACGAAAACGAGTCGCCTAGTACTCGGCGCCTTCCTCTTCAGCGTCTGCTGAGTCAGTGCCTACCTCTTCGTAATCCTTCTCCAGTGCAGCAAGATCTTCACGGGCCTCTGAAAATTCACCCTACGACAGATCAGGTCGTTGGAGTGCGAAAAAAAAAGTCGGTATACCTCTTCCATCCCTTCACCAACGTACCA
>JBBPKN010000005.1:148712-162265 GCA_038089275.1 Pulveroboletus cf. rosaemariae
AAAAGCACGCTTCGAGTACATCAAGTCAAACTTGTAGTCTGGCGTAGCGTCAGTACGTCTGGGGAGATTCACTGTTCCAGCTCCGGCGACTGACCAAGGCGATTCCACGCAACAGATATGGCAGTAGTGCTGTACCACAAGCTCAGCTATGTACGGTCCCTGGACTCCAGGAAACTCACTTCGACAACATGCAGAGACTGCGACTCGTCTTCGCAAGATCACCAGCAGGGATGTGAGCTGGGGGTTCGTTGCAAATTCCGAGCTTGAAGCCGGTAGGGCACCAGTCGACGAATTGAATTGTCCTCTTTGTCTTGATTGTAGCAACGGCCGCCTGGACGTCTTTTGGAACGACATCACCACGGTATAAGAGAGCACACGCCACTGTCGCAAAGAATCAGCACGTCATTGCAAGTAACTGCTGCCAACGCACTATATTTGCCCTCCCTGGGTTCACATTTCACCTGGGAGAGGTCAGGGTGAACTAGGTGATGCCAGCAAATAACTCTACCATCTGATGACCGCTTTCAAAGCAAGAGAAAGTCATTTCATTCACTGAGTTCTGTTCGTGAGTAGCCTTCTCAGCAGAAAGCAATGGCGCATATGTGGCAAGCGGGAAATGAATACGCGGGAAACTAGACGGGTTTCTGAGAAAAAGTAGTGATGGAAGCCTCATTGCTCACGGAACCAAGTTAGTCTGAAATTCGGTTAGATCGACATTCAAAGAGCCGTCGAACCGTAGAGATGCAGTAATCGAGGAAACGACCTGCGCTATCAGGCGATTCAGGTTGGTGAAGCTGGGTTGCGAGACACCTAGGTTCTTCTTGCAGATAGAGTAGATAGCCTCATTGTCAACCTATTTCAGGCATGCATTAAATATCGGTGGATACTTCCTTCACTTTAGGATTTACCATAAAAGAGCAATCCGAGTGCTCGAGAGTCGTGTGAGTTGTGAGAACGGAGTTGTATGGTTCGACGACGGAGCTGGAGAGCTGGGGAGCGGGGTACACGCAGAACTCTAGCTTCGACTTCTTTCCATAGTCAGCTGAGAGCCGTTCCATCAGGAGTGCACCGAAGCCCGATCCAGTGCCGCCGCCGAAGGAGTGGAAGACGAAGAAGCCTTGCAGGCCAGAGCAATTGTCAGCAAGGCGACGTAGTCTATCCATGACTGGGTCAATAAGCTCCTTTCCTACGGTGTAGTGACCGCGGGCATCTGTGAAGGCATGAGGATGAAGAAGCGATGAGGAGCTTGCGCGTATCGATACCCTAGATAGATAGACGTACAATTATTGGCGGCATCCTCTTTGCCAGTAATCATTGTCTCGGGATGAAAAAGAGATCTGTAACGGCCGGTCTTAACCTCGTCCACGACACCGGGCTCTAAATCAATGTAGAGGGAACGAGGCACATATTTCCCAGATCCAGTTTCGGAGAAGAACGTGGAAAAACCCTGTTCAGTGCTCGCGCTGGGGTCGGCGATGCGGCCGTCGGGCTGAAGTAGAGTTACAGTGGAGGCTGGGTAGAGAGGGGAGAACGTACGCCAAGACCATGTTCCAAGGTGTAGAGCTCCCCTGGAGAATGGTCAGCTGGAGAGGACGATGGATCAGATAGCCAACTCACAGCACGCATTGCCAATTTGGACGCCAGCTTGGCCGACGTGGAGCGAGATGACTTCGCGCATGGCAGAGAACTAATGGTCTGTGTGGATAGTACGGTCGTGGGGGTGGAGCAGAGACGACGGAGCGTGTGCGAGCTGCAAATTTGTCGCGATCACGCTTGTTTTAGAAACATGGTCGACTTGGTTTCACTCGAGACCGGAGTCTCCCCACCATCTTCCGGTAAACGTAATCGTAATATTCATAAACGACGGCGGAAAGGAATTATAAGAACGACTAGCTTCGTACAGAGAACCAGGAGAAATCATGCAAAAGGTGGACGTACATAAACCTTGTACATCTAGTACTCTCCTCCCTCCTCCACGTCAGCAGAGTCTATCCCAACTTCCTCATAATCCTTTTCGAGTGCGGCGAGATCCTCGCGCGCCTCCGAGAACTCCCCCTCTTCCATACCTTCACCGACGTACCAGTGGACAAAAGCACGTTTGGAATAGAGGAGGTCAAATTTGTGATCAAGACGGCTCCACGCGGTCGAGATGGCCGTCGTGTTTGACAACATGCACATGCTACGCGACACCTTGGCAAGATCGCCACCAGGAATGTGAGCAGGAGGCTCGTTGCAGATACCGAGCTTGAAACCAGTAGGGCACCAATCCACAAACTGAATAGTCCGGCGCGTCTTAATAATGCTGACAGCCGCATTGACATCCTTGGGAACGACATCACCACGGTAGAGCAATGCACAAGCCACTTGGTTAACCGATCAGACAAATAGCTGTCACGATGCATAGATTGGCGTACTGTATTTGCCCTCACGAGGATCGCACTTGACCATCTGATTGCCGGTCTCGAAACACGAAAAAGTCATATCCGCAACTGAGTTTTGCTCGTGATGCGCCTTCTCCGCAGAGATAATGGGAGCAAACGTGGCCAACGGGAAGTGAATGCGAGGGAACCTGTGATACGGTCAACTGGGGCACCATGATGGAGCACGGCACAAGAGACTCACGGAACTAGGTTGGTTTGGAATTCGTTGAGATCGACGTTGAGGGAACCATCGAAGCGTAAAGAGGCAGTGATAGAAGAAACAACTTGAGCGATCAAGCGATTCAAGTTGGTGAAGCTAGGGGATGAAATATTGAGATTCCGCTTGCAGATATCGTAAATGGCCTCGTTGTCGACCTAATTTCATCGCATGTAGGTAAGTGTGTTGCACACATATACATAATATGCCCACTGACCATGAACGAGCAGTCAGAATGCTCAAGGGTCGTGTGGGTCGTCAAGACAGAGTTGTAGGGCTCCACGACAGAGTTTGCCATAGTAGGAGCAGGGTATACACTGAACTCCAACTTTGACTTTTTGCCATAATCGGTGGAAAGACGCTCGAGAATCAAAGCGCCAAAGCCTGACCCAGTGCCGCCACCAAAGGAGTGGAACACGAAGAATCCCTGCAAACCGCCACAGTTGTCGGCGAGGCGACGAACCTTGTCCATGACATTGTCAATCTGTTCCTTGCCAATCGTATAGTGACCACGAGCATCTTGAACCAATAAGGTAAGACAAAATGGAATACCAAGTAACTGGACAGCATACAGTTGCTCGCGGCATCTTCTTTCCCGGTCACCAGAGTCTCAGGATGGAAGAGACTCCTGTAAGTGCCAGTCCGGACCTCATCGATCACGTTGGGCTCTAGGTCAATGTAAAGCGATCGAGGAACATGTTTCCCAGACGAGGTCTCGGAAAAGAACGTGCTGAAGCCATCATCATTGGCAGATGGGGAACCTTCGATAAGGCGACCATCGGGCTAGGCGGGTTAGATTAACGGGACGAAACAAAAAAGCAAATGGATAAAATTACACTCAGACCGTGTTCGACGGTGTAGAGTTCCCCTGTGTAAAGAAAAGAATACCGATTGAATGAGATGCGTGCGCGACGCGTGTAGATGAGATGCAAAAAAAGACGTACAGCAGGCATTTCCAATCTGAACACCAGCCTGGCCAACGTGGACAGAGATGACTTCACGCATGATTTGGGGGCAACTGGCTGGGAAGAGGAACGGATCAACTGGGCGACGCGAAAAGACGCGTAGAGCACTTACTGGAGAGAGGCAAAAGGAGGGATGGTGGCCGAGCCAGGTGGGCCCAGGGTTAAAAAGGTCGAGAAACACATGGTGGTTATCTAATTATTACCCACGCATCGGCTAGTTTTATGTCAGTGGAGGTGCAGCGACAAAAATCTGAGCTCTACTTGCTGTGATGATCACGTTTAGGCCACTTGCAGGCGCTGTTGGCGCCCAGAGCACCGTCCCGCTTGCGTATCTGCTTCAGGTTGACGATGTCCGTGTCCTCCTCGATTGTGGTTCCCCCGACTGGTCTCCGGAAGAACGCTCGACTGCCGACTCTTACTGCACCGCCCTACGAGAGTGCGTGTTTTCACCCTGTTCAGATCTCTCTTCCTTACCTTTCACACAGATGTGCGTCCACCATCGACCTTGTCCTGCTCTCTCATGGTGATCTGGCGCACGCTGGCCTCTATGCCTATGCCTATGCTCGCTGGGGCCTCAGGGCACCCGCATACACGACCATTCCTGTTCAGGCCATGGCACGCATCGTCACGCTCGAAGACATCGAGGGCACACGTGATGAACGGGACATCCCAGAGGAGGCGCCCAGTGGCTCTGACCTGCAGTCGCTGGCCTCCCTTCCAATGTGCATCGCCACCGCGAGTCAGGTGCACGAGGCTTACGACGCCGTCAACACACTTAGATATTCTCAACCGACACACCTCCAGGGTCAGTCTCGCGTGTCCTGGATTTCATGTATTTACTCCATCATAGCAATAATAACAACAATCGGTATGCTACACAGGTAAATGTCAAGGTATCACCATCACGCCCTTTTCTGCCGGACATACCCTTGGTGGCACGATTTGGAAGATCCGTTCTCCATCAGTCGGTACAATTGTCTATGCTGTCAATATGAGCCACATGAGAGAGCGCCATCTTGATGGCACGGTCCTCTTTCGCCCATCTGCCGGTGGCATTTTTGAGCCACTCGCTCGTCCCGACCTCTTTATAACTGATGCAGATCGCGCTAATGTCACAACGAGTCGAAGAAAAGATCGGGATGCGGCCATGATCGGTGCACCTTGCTCTCCTCACTTTTTACCACCCAGCTCACCTTCTGTCTCCCAGATGCCATTGGCGCCACCTTGTCATCCAGATGTTCTCTCCTATTGCCCTGTGATGCTGGTCCTCGATTGCTTGAGTTACTCGTGTTACTTGACCAACACTGGAAATTTGCCGACTTCCGCTACCCTGTCTGCCTTTTGTCTCGTAACGGACGCGAAATGCTGACATTTGTCCGAAGTATGATGGAATGGGTAGGTGGTACTGTTAGCAAAGAAGACGTCGGCGTCGATAGCTCGGGTAAAGTGGGATCCAAGCGGCGACGAGCGGATGACGAAGCAGATGACGAAGCCTTGGGCGCGTTCGCACTGCGGTTCAGGTACGTGCATGTTCCTCTTGCCTGTTTCGTACTCACTTTCCATTCAGATATCTCGAATTCTTCTTGAATTCACAGGCACTTGTGCAGAAATACTCATCAAAAGAACCCAAGCTCATTCTTGCTGTTCCGGTATCTCTCTCACACGGCCCTTCCAGGTCGTTATTCGTCGATTTTGCAACGGTACCTGGAAATGTCATACTTCTCACAAGCAGAGGGGAGGAAGGAACACTCACTCGCATGCTTTTTGATAGATGGAACAACTCTCAAAGAGGCGATGATACCTGGGACAAGGGCAAGATAGGAAGCAACGTTATGATGGACGGATCCCTTCACCTAAGGGTACCTCCAATCTTTCTCAGTTGAACGCTGGACGCTTAAACTCTCCCAGATGAATTCCAAAGTCCCTCTTCAAGGTGCTGAACTGGACTCCTACCTTGCCAAAGAACGCGCAACCAAGGAAAAAGAAGCGGCGCAACAGGCTGCTATCGTCCGCAATCAACGCATGCTCGAGGCGGACGAAGACGAGTCTGACGAGTCCGATGACTCTGACGAGGAAGACGAAGTCGAGCGCGAGTTAAACGAGGATCATATGGATACGACCGGCGGCGATTCCGTAGTGCAGATTCCCACACGTAGACGGAAAGCAGAAAAGATTGAGGATAGTGCCGACTGGGGACTTGATATGGACGATGGACTAACCAAAACATTACTTTCGTTCGATATTTATCTCAAGGGTAATGTCTCCAAAGCCACATCGTTCTTCAAGAGCACAGGTAGTCATGCACAACGATTCCGCATGTTCCCTTATGTTGAAAAGAAGCGGAAAGTCGATGAATATGGTGAAACTGTTGACGTCGGAATGTGGTTGCGTCGGGGCAAGGTCTTTGAACAGGAGGCAGAGTCCGATGAAATCAAGGAGGCAAAGAGGAGACAGGCGGAAGAGGAAATGAAGGTCATCTTGCCCATTCTCGAGATGTTGATCTGATTGACTGACGTGTCCTGCAGGCCGTGGTGCAGGAAGTTCCTTCAAAGTATGTGGCTTCCGAGATTGAGATCCAACTAGCCTGCCGTCTCCTTTTCATTGATATGGAGGGTCTCAACGATGGTCGTGCTGTCAAAACTATAGTACCTCAAGTGAACCCTCGCAAAATGGTGCGTGGAATGTTGTCCGTAACAGGTGCTGAACTAAACATCAACTATAGATTTTAGTGCACGCCTCCGTGGATGCGGCGAGGGCACTAGTTGAAAGTTGCGGCCAGATTCGCGCGATGACTAAAGACATCTATGCCCCCCAAACGGGTGAGAGCGTACAAATTGGGCAACAGACTAACAGCTTCTCAATCTCACTAAGCGATGAGCTACTGAGTTCGCTCAAGATGTCGCGGGTCTGTAACATGGCCTTACTGCTTCAGGATGATATCCATGCTCACAAGTTGCCGTTGACAGTTCGAAGACAATGAGGTTGCTTATGTGACCGGACGCGTAGTGAACCATTTCAGTTCTACTATACCGATTCTCGAGCCATCGGGCGTTTCGGTACCGGCTGATGCGCACGTCAGGACTGACGCCCCTCGTAATCGGATACTTGGATCGAGACTAGCGCGACCGCTCCCGCGTTCGACGATGATCGGTGAACTCAAACTGACGGCTCTTAAGGCCCGGCTTGCGTCCATTGGAATACCGGCAGAGCTCATCGGCGAAGGTGTTCTCATATGCGGGACTGGAGCCCGACGAGACCAGCCGACGGACAACATTGAAGAAACTGTTGCAGTTCGCAAGACGGGTCGCGGAAGGGTTGAACTTGAGGGTAACGTCTCGAGCGTCTATTATACTGTACGAAAAGAAATCTACGGGCTACATGCACTTGTAGCTGCCTAGCAATTTGTAATGATATCCCATCGGTACCATGAATGAGCCTAACTAAAATCATCATCATGCCCCTTTTCCCGCGTCCTCTTTCAAACTGACTATCCTGTTGAGTACTAAGATGTCGCCTTGATTTACGCCGAGGGGACTCGATGGGTCATCCAACATCGACAAGCGGGAGTCCGAGTCGACGGAGAAGTAGGCGACGCGTAACCCCTGGAAGCGAATACATTCCTTGCCAACCAGTTGCTCAGGAGTGACCACGGGAGTCTCAAGGTCAACGAACTGCTGAGTTCCACCGGCTTTCGACTTTTCCGCACGAGCCCTGGCCTCTGTGAGCGCATTCTTCATTGATTCCCTTGCTAAAGACCAAAAACCAACTTCAACCATGGCACCTTTCACGATGTCCATACTGTGCGGGTTGATGTCTGCTGTGAAATCGGGCACCGCAGCTAATGGGTTGTCGCTCTTGAACAGAGGGTAGAAGATCCGTGTTTCGTCTACGCGGATAGGGCTTCCGGACGGTGCATGTTCTGCGACCCACTGGATATACGTCTTTGGTTTTGCATTCCCCCCGTCTTCGAGCTTGCAGACAAGTTCTGCGACCCGACCGGTGAGGGGATCTGTCTTGTATGATATGCATGTGATAGGATGCGGCGCTTGGAAAAGACCGACAGTCTTGCCTGGAGCGAGTCGGAAGTAATCTTTGGAGTCCTCCAACCTGAAATCGTCGGTATCGATATAGATCGTACGTGTGAATGGAATAGTGGATGTCCCAAGCTCAGGGACTTTGGGGTGTAGTGGTTTCTCTACCATGAGGATATAATCCTCAGGTAGGTTTTCGATAGTGATCTTGAGGGGATGCAACACCATCAGTAGTCGGGGCGCTGTTCCCTCCAGAAATTGTCTAATGGCTTGATCGAAACGTGTAATCTGGATGTTCGACTCGGCTGGGGAAACCCCAACCGTGCTCACGAAAGACAGGATTGCTTCTGGGGGGATTCCTCGACGGCGCAGTGCGATGACGGTATGAAGTCTTGGGTCGTCCCATCCGGTGACATATCCCTTGTTGACAAGCTGCAAGATCTTGCGTTTCGAATTTATCGTTCCCGTCACGTTCAACCTTCCAAACTCGGACTGCTTTGGCTTGTACACTTCGAGTGCATCGCAAAGCCATTCGTACGACTGGCGGGAAGTCACGAACTCTGTAGTGCATAGTGAATGTCTAAACATCCGTCATAATCCACTCGCGATAACGCAGAACGAGATGAATGACGTACGATATGTTCTCGAGACTGTCAACGAGACAGTGTGCAAAATCATACGTGGGGTATATCTTCCATTTGTCGTTCGTGCGGTGATGTGGCGCATCCAGAATCCGATACGCTGTCAGGTCCCACATCTTAGGATTAGGATCCGTCAGATCCTGCTTCATACGCAAAAACGCTTCCTTGGGACGATAGAAACCATGCTTCATTTTCTGAAACTCCGTAAACGATTCCTCAATCGGCCTATCCCTGTGGATACATGCGCGGGGAGCAGCAATTTTTTCACCCCTGTCAACTTTCATCTGCTCCTCTATTCGCAGTGTTTGAGTGGAGGTCTAAAACCGGACAGCGACTACTCACGAGAACAATGACAAACATATGCCTTTCCCCGTTTAATTAGCTCAGTGGCGAGTTCATACAGTTGATTGAAATAGTCGCTCGAGTAGGTGATCTTCCATGGTTCAAAGCCGAGCCATTGAACAATTTCGATTATACTTGTGAAATATTTTGCTTCCTCATTCTGGGGATTGGTGTCGTCGAACCGAAGGTACGTCCCACCGTCGCGATGTGCAGCGTAGCCAAAATTCACAAGGATAGCTTTGCAGTGACCTATGTGTAGATACCCATTCGGTTCTGGGGGGAAGCGTGTATAGACCCTCCCACCGGTGGCGGCCAAGTGTTTATCTCGGAGCTCGGGTTTCACTTGTGGGTTTTCACCTGGATTGTGGAGCGCACCGAGGAAACCCTCCTCGAACAATGTCTTCCTAGATTTGGCCCTCTGCGCAGAGTCAGAGTCTTGCGCTGCACTATCGTCTAACGTCTTCCCGGTAGTTAGCGTGTCGACTTCCTTCTTCGACTCCTAAGCGCGATAAGCTCACTACACGGTACAAAATACGATCAGTGTTGCCTACCCGCACTTTGGACTTCGCAATCTCCTTTGCGCCAAAAACCTGCGCGAAGACGCGTTCGACGGCGTTTTTTGTTTCAAGCGGATTTGCCCATCGCAGGGAAGGGATATTTTTTACCCCACTGATAACCGCTCCAAGGCTGGTCCACCCAGATACAGTGTTTGACTGAATGTATTCATTCACAAAGACGTCCAGCTGAGTTGACGTGATACTGAACCCTAGTTGCATGATCGTCGGGCGTCCTCTAGATCAGTGGTCCGGAGACTGTAGACTCACCGACGCCACATGCCTCGTCGAACTCGATTTCATTCACTGGCAACGAATGAGAGTCGAAAAACTTAGTGGCAACTAAGAGCAATGGCCAATCGATCGCCAAAGAAAGATATGGCAACTAGAAATAACAGACCGTTTATTTGATCCACCGACTTGAGTCTCTCTTCACGGATGGCTTTCAGGATGTAACCTCGCTTGACATCGTCGACACTCGGCGCTTTGGTAAGCTGAGCAGCAAGCGCTGCAACCAGCACGGCTCGCTTCTCTCCGAGAAGGTTCGGCTCAGAGGTGAGACCGTGCGAGAGTATGAGGTCTCTTAGGATCGCGGCGCTCTTCGCATTCTTGGCTGCCTCAGCAGCCTTGGACTTTGATAACCCTAAAGACTGAAAGAGAGCAATAGAAGTGTTGGAAGTATCTTCTTGCGCGGCCATGGTGAGTCGTAGGCTTAAGTAAACCTGCAGTGCGATCGACTCTGAACTCGTCCGTTATCTAATCGATGACACGCGACTACTAATTTGTGCAATCATGCGCTAGTGGGAAACGACATCGCACAAGTTTCCTACTATCTGTCGCCTTGGCCGACCGCCAGCCCGCTGACCAATTGTTCGAACATCCATCTTCTTCGCCGACGAGCCAACGGTCGTCCCACTCCCATTGCTATCCAGAAATGTCAAGGAGAGGTGTATTATTTTATCTAAGATTAGCCGCGCTGCCTTACTGGATACGAGTGGCAAAACCCGCATGTCCGAGAAGGCGATATGTTCGGCTCGGACTTTCAGGTGTTAGCTTCTTGCCTATCGTTAGACAAGAATAGAACGCACCGATGGTCAATAACTCCCACCGACCCCCAGTCCAAGACTGCCCAATTTCCATCAAGCGCTCAAAGTGATCCTTCCAAAGCGTGAATCTTTCCGAATTTATGACTAATATGCTGGGGAGACATTCCCCTTTAAATCTTTGGTGGAAAAAGGGACATGGAGAGGGTAATGGTTCAAGCCAAGGGTCGAGTATCAGCGCTTTCTGGACAGGTATTGGAACCTCACTGTCCGGAGGCACGCTGGAGAGTATTGATAGCTGCCCTACTCAGTCAGCGCTTTCCCATAAATGAAACGAACGATCTTGACACTTGCAACAGTGGCTCCTCCGAATGAATGTCCAGCGAGTACAACGTTCTCTTCGCACTCAATTGGCTTCTCCGACCCAACTCCGGACCATCTAGACCAATCAGTGGGGGTATTTCCGACGGCCTCCAGGGAATATCGGGAGCCTTTGTGACCGTCGCGAACTAAATTGCGGATTGCTCGGAGCGCATGGTATATCTCCCTTCTTCTAAAGTCAAGCTGTTCGCCTCTAAAAGATAGCATACTACATTCTTCAACAGGGCGGCCGGGTGGCCAGCTAAAGATTAAACACGGTCAAAGACATACCTGATTCCGAAACGTCTTAAGCTCACACTAGACTGGCCTCGTTGACATATAACACTGGGTCGGAGGATGAAGGCATAGCAGCGTACCCCGATCCATCTCGGTGTTCTATGGCAAGTACTACGCGTCCGGAAGATGCGATCTGTGTGCAGAGTTGGCTATACCAGGTGAACAAGGGATCAATCGGAAGAAAGGCGGCTTACCTGTACGTCGTACTACTCCCTCCCAATCCGTGCGAGAAAATGACAAGTGGCCAGGGGGAAGGCCCGAGAGATCTAATTTGGGTGATATTATGGGGGTTAAGGAGTGGCGCTTCGGGGTGAACAGATATCTACGGATGACCTAGTCAGACGCATAAGGAACACCGAGGATAATTACGAACCTTGAGCAGGGCGCCGAAGAGATATATGACTGGCCACAATAACCACAAGGATAAGCCTGTTGGGCGATTAATTAATTGGAACACAAGGCTCTAGACTTGTGCAAGTTACCAGAATAGTTTCTATAACCCAGCAACGAAGCTGTCAACGGACTGCGTGTAATAGTGCCAGTCAGTACGTCAGTCAAATCGGGGAGTTCCGACGAACCGAAGTAACCAGCAAAGGCCGCGCGGAGTGTTGCTCAGCGGGACATCAGCAGGGTAAAAAGCGGTGAAAGCGACTTCCTCAAGCACCAGAGCATCCTTCAAGTCAGAAGACGTTCCCAAGCGGACCTTGGTACTGCTGACGGGATGTCGTGGAACAGGCAACTTGAAAGTTGTCGCTCCGACTGGAAATCGACCACGGAGATTGGGTAAAAACATGAGACTTGAAACACGAGCCAAATGTTGTTCTCTGATGGGTGTTGTGGTGCTAGCGGGAAATGCTCCCCTGGAGTCAAAGGTGGGTCGTTAATCGAGGATCTGAGTCCAGGAAAGACCGCGTCGACACCGCTCTTTAGTGTGGTCTCTTCGATTCATATGTCATTTGGGCCACTGTGGCAATCGGAACATGACTCTACCGGAAGCCGGTTCAACAGGACTGGCTGACCCTCGTCATCCTTTCGCTATATGGTCTACATCATGTGGTTGGACTACAGACAGGGTGTCTGGCAGCCCTCATTACGGTGAACCGACTTTGTAGGGAAAGTCAGGATCCCCCGAGCTGAACATCTCATCTACTCGTGCGGACTGGCTGTCAGTCGAAGCAGTACGGGGACAACAACACTCAAATTCATACATGGCATGGCAGCACCACGACATACAGGGTAAAAATACAGTCAAGTACACGGCATAGCTGTGATGTCCGCCGTGAGGCTCCTCGATCGATAATTCAAATATCACGGTTAGCAAAGGCAGAGGGCCTTTCGGTATGGACATCATCCTCAAGCTTAATCAGTGGGGAATTGTCGATGGAGAACGTGTTCCTGGGGCTGATATCCACACCGCTGGTGCTGGCACTAGATCCCATGGGTGAGCCATGCCATGCCGGATGAATTGGGTCTTGCAAAGCAATCGGGGTCGTAGACGGTAAAGAACCGGGCATTACCTGCGGATACGCGGAAGGCGGAGCGTGGAGAACGCGTCTTTGTGGGAAAGGTATACCGGTCGGCGTTCTTACTACTCCATGAAATGCCTCAGTGGCCCGAGGCCGGGGAGAGTTGACGGGGAATTGGTGAACGGTCCAGGCCGGCTGAGACGAGGGGAGGTCGTCCGAAGTACCCTTTGGCAAGGAAGGCTCCTTCAGGACACGGGACGCTCGAACGAATTTGTCCTTCAGAAAAGTGATTGACGGTTGCCTCTGAAGCGGGATTCGTGCATCCAATGTTTCCTCTGGTTGGGCCCCTGGGATATGCAGGTGTGGGACGTTACAAATGTGAGTTTGCTTTCCAAGCTCCTTGCGAAGGACCATGATCTCGCGCTTCAGCACAACTTGGAACACCGCCTCTTCGCTGTTATCTGCATTGTTGATCTGTACGAGTGTTGACACACTAAACGGAAACCAAGATGACTGGCATGAGGACAAGTATGCGCCAAGGACCTAACTCACAATGCCTCCTTCAGATATGCGAAACTAAACCCTTGTGTCAGGTCTGCCACTTCCTCGACGAGAGATTCTGGGAAAAATATTTCGTCATTGTTCTTAAGTTTCTCTCGCCAATACTTGGCGTACAGCATGCGCTCTTGGTGGCCAGGATCATCAAACAGACTGTTTGACTAATGAATACGGGTAATGTTGTGTGTTTATCAACTCACTATTTTCGATCAAATCTGCTAGGCCGGTTAGACAGACCAGGGTCGAGTCTATCGAAGTGGTTGGTGGAAGCAATGACAAGTAAACCCCCGTTTCCCTCGAGACCGTCAAGCTGGTTGAGGAAAAATGATCGGTTCCCGTCGTTGATCAAACTGTCGAGGTCCTCCAATATCAACTAAGTGGAGTTTAAGCCAAATTATAAGGTGTCCCGTCTCGTCCAATACGTACCACACAAGGGGCCAACTGACGTGCCTTGAGAAAAACGTTCTGCATGGCTGCTTCTTCGCCTTGCATGCCTTATGCATTCATTTAGGTCCCCTAAGATCATTCAACCAGTTTCTGCACTCACTGTGGAAAGATTCCACATATAGAGGAGTGAACCCATGTTCAGTGCAAGTCTTCATAATGGCCTTAATGCTGATGGTCTTGCCATTTCCTAAGAAGAGTATCCTATCTTCACA